>RXPK01000208.1:1672942-1733417 GCA_004143645.1 Protaetia brevitarsis
GCAGATTCGTCCTTGTAGAAGGTATCCTCGTCAAATCTACCTAATAAATAAAACTTATTATTTCAATCTAATCTAAATTTATTATAATTACAAAGAAATTTCATTTTTGATACGTTCAGCAAATTTAGGGTTAAAATTTTGTTTGTATCATAGATAAACGGTTTTCAGTTACATGGGGAGATTTGTATAAGTTGGTAGTATTATAATTTGATATGTATTTACGATACGAACCAATATCCAGTAATTTACCATCAAGGTTGGCTATTCTGTTTCACACGTCTATTTAAGCCTAGCTTAACTCCCGTTCGAACGTTCAGAAAGCGCGGGAATTTTTAAATTTAGTTTAAACGTATTCAGTTCTAGATATTGATTCATATTGCAAAAATGGAATTACTATAAAACGTTAGTGTTATTAATTAAGCGGACTCACGTACTTACCTGAGATAATAATATCCAAAGATTTATGTCTGATTTTACAAAAATTCACATTTAGAATTTCTTTTAAATAAAATCATTTTTTCCACAATTTTTTTAATTTTACATGAGAGATTGATTACCATTGAGGTACAACACAATTGTGCCTATGACAGCTTCGAAACTGGTCATTAACATGCAAATTGAAAGAGAGAACATTTTTGACAACAGTCTTGCACGCTTGCTTCTTACGTACTGAGATAAGAGGGATAAACTAGCTATTCGTTATTTTTTTGATGTCATCGCGCCTCTATCGGAATTTCTCGCCCTGCATGCCATCTGGCTTGTGAGAGAGCACACTTTTAATTCAAAATTAATAAATATAGATGACACTGGGATCTTAAAAATTTGATTTTTACTGCTAGTTTAATTAATGTATTTTTTTAAAAAATATTTTTTTAATCCGGGCTGTATGCTACTCTGTAGCATTACAATACATATGTATGTATCTGAATTCTAAATACCCCTATACGATAAAATTTACACTCTCGAGGGTGCGTCTCCGATCCAAATCGACGCATGACACTCTCTTTACAACACAACATATTTAGAAACATTTTATACACTGCTATACTGTTACGAATATATATGTATGTTTCACAGCATTCGCACTTGTCTACTATATCAGCAAACTGCTAAAAAAGTAGCCGTTTCTTTTGATATTGAATAGCTGTTACAAACTGCTAACGGTTGTTAGCTGTTACAAAATAGCAGTTTGCTTCGTAGCAACCCATCACTAGAACGTATACATGTCGTGAAAGCCTTGTTTATATATGTATCTTAATAGTTACTCAACCGAATGAAGTACCTTTGGGTGTCTCTTAGATGGCGCGCGGCGTAAATTGGATTTTACGTTGGCGCAGATCGCCATCTAATGGTACTTCCAATCGGTTGAATAACTATTAAGATATATAAGCAAGGGTGAAAGACAGAAGCAAGCAGTTTCGTTTACATTCGTTACATTTTAACTTTTAAACAAATAACTTATTGATAATTTGTTTATTTTCTAAATGATACCTAATTGTTTACATAAAATGGAGTTGCTGTCCGCTTATTCTCGTGAAGGTAATGTGAAAGATTTACTTTATGCATAAGCGCTTCGTTCGCAATAAGTGAAATCGACTGCTTGAAGCCATCTGCCGTGAATGATAGTGAAGGCTTCGTTCTCAACACTACTAAGTTCAGTGTTACAGCAAATCGTAGCAATTTTGAATTTTTAATTACATGATACTTGTTTTTCTTTTAATAATTTGACAAACAACTTCTAGAATTTATAGAATAAAAAAGTTAATCCTGGGATGGAAGAAAAAAAACAAATATTTTGTTGTTATCTAAGTATAGGTTAAAATAGGTTTTGTAAGCGACATATATTTTTTGCATATTTACTTAATCTTGTCTGTCCTTACAAGAGATTGGTTAGCAATATTTACCCATAAAGATATGTTTTAACATCAATCACATGCATATTTTTGTGACTGTCTTTGAAAATATTTTATTCAATATTTCTCCTAAGCAATTATTTTTTTTTCTTGTAGTTCGACCCCGCTATCCAACGATTCATGGCGATGCGTGTCAACACATACGACCATTTCAGACCTTCGCCCACAACGGTAGCCTGGGGTTTAGGAATAATAATAATTCCGATGTTAGGATACGGATACCTGGTGAAGAAATCGCGCGATGAGAAGGAAGCAGCATATAGAAGAGGCGAGGTCTCTTACAAGGACCGCAGATTCAAATTCATTTGAGAGATCGCAGTTAGAACAATTGTTCGTATGCAATTCTGGTCCAATAGAGTGCATACGCTGTTATTTTTAAGATAGTTCGATATACATATATTGTGTTAGAGAAGTAAATTATTTGTAAAAATCTACTACCGTTTTTCTTTTATTATACAGGTGTTTGGCAGAGCGATGTAAAGTTTTGTACGGTGAAGAGGCCATTAGGAACCATATCAACTATATTTATCTTAGTCCAAAGTGTAAGAGATTTTGAAATATGTTAAATATTTCAGTAAACTTTAAGTTTCTGGCAAAAATTAATCATTATACAATAACAACTTTTACATCTGTATATTCTGCGTTGAAAGAAAGCAAGGCGAACAATAACAATGTAACTTAATAATAAGAACTATATCAGAAAACTTCAAATCTGCGAACACACTGAAGAGATAGATAGGCAAGACCTGGCGAAGCTGGACTAATTTATAAAAATGAGGTACTGACAGATTACTGAGTTATTCTACGTATTGGAGAAAAGATATTAAAAGGAGAGAGAAAGGTACTGGTTCTTGTTCGTTATCGGGCTATACTGATATAATTGCTTTGTCATAGTTCATGTTGAATTTGCTGGTATTATTCAAAGTTTGTTAAGTCTTTTCTAACATACTTCGGGCTTTAATTATTTGCCTCTTTTTAAAGAAAGATGCATCTCAACTTCCACAGAAAAAAAGCTCGTTTTCGTGATACCACGAAAATGGAAAGTCATCAATATACCGGGTGTCCATCCTAAGATGCAACGGTCCATAGCCGATTTATTATTGGTTTTTTTTTGGAAAAATGTTTCAAATAAATGTTGCCTCGAATCATATTCTACACATTTTAAAATTAGTTTCAGTAATGGTGGACTTCCGGTTGTACCTGAAGTAGATACTAACTTTATTATTTTAAATGGAACAGCCTGTATATTATTGTACTTTTGGATTCCTTGTTAAATTTAAATAACAATACGTTAGGCATACATTGGGGGCTAAGTTGTACCGTTTCCGAATTACATGACGTTTTTCGAAAAATTTACCGGAAATAGGAAAGTTAGAAAGATGCGGTGTTCAGTTTTCGCTTAATCATGAAACAGCACACGTCTTTTGTCTTAAAATTGTTGCGTTTAAATTGCAGAATTATTAAATAGGGCTCTGTAATTTTGGAACTCTAAAATCATAGATAACTTGATTTTTTTAAATTGAATGGTAATAGCAATTTTACAATAATGTATGTATAATTTAATTTTCTTTCGATTTTATACGAGTGTCATTGTGTCTATCTCCAAAGGTTTTGGAGATATTCGCGATTTTTCAGTTTTTCACGATGGATACGTATTGCGAAGCACCGGCCACCTTCCCCTCGCATTTCACCAGCCTTGCAACTGGCAGTAGTAATACTGGCATGTTTAGAAAGTGGCATCAAGTTCTCATCTCACAATAACGCGGCAAACGAACGAAAAACATACATTTATCATGCTATAAAAATTTTAAGATTATGATTTTCAATTTTAACTTAAATTTGTATTTATATATACATAAAAATTAACTTCTATTATCAAATTAGGAGATTGTATACAAAAATTTAAAATTTAAATGTTCAAATCAATTGGTAATTTGCTAACAAAACATTTTTCTTCTTATAGTTGCCCGATGATGGTTTGAAAAACCGAAACATGCCGCAATAAAGATAATAAAATAAAAAGGATTGGAACACGAATTTGCCTTTGTTTTAATTTCAATATCAACATACATTACACCAATCCCCTGGGACACTATAGACATTTATTTGAAACACTTCCAAAAATACAATAATAAATCGGCTATGAACCGTTGCATCTTAGGCTGTACACCCGTATAATAGTAAATTTGTGTGGGAAATTCAAAATTTACTAAAACTTAAAATATTCAAAATCTGTTACTCTTTGGACTAAGATATATATGGTTCCTAATGACCTCACCTATGGACCGTACAAAACTTTACAACGCTCTACCAAACATCCGGTATATGAAAATTTGCTGAATCTATAACTTCTACTGCAGATACATTTATCTTTACTACTACTACTAATCTACTAAATAAAAGGTTGTAAAATCTAATTCAGTAAACAGTTATATTAGTTACATGAACTGATTTTCTTGAAGTATTAAACATTTCTCGGCCAACAGAAACAAACGCTTTTAACCCAAATAACTTTCACTCATCACTAGGTCGCTACAAAATTAAATTTCAACGTTCTTATCGTGACAAAATTATTGTCTACAGCGTTACTAAATCTCAAATCGATATAGAACAAAGAATTGCAAGTGCTTAACGCTGTAATTCATGTTATTGAACCACAGTTGTTTCATTTATATGTAGCACAAATAATATTTGATCGTTTTATCAGAAATTTCATTATCAAAATAATTAAAACCTTTATCGAAGCATGTGACTGGTCGGCACAGATATACAATATATTGCGTATTTCAAATAGAATATCGTATGTATTCGCTTCCTAGAAAGTCAGTCGGGTTAAAAGGGTAAACATGTGATGATACTGAATGAGGATAAACCAAAATTTTTTTTAACACAGACGTTATAATCTCCGATGGTATTTACAAGAGCAAATGTTTGTAGATTTTACGCATTGAGATAATCGATTTTTGCTTTGTTATTGGCTTTAATTGATGATCAAATATTGCAACGATGTATGTATAAATAATTACGTTTTGATACTACAAAATTTTAATTAACAAAATTAAATAGATCTTACAAACGAGAGAAAAATACATAATTACAATATACTTCTTAGTTGAACGATTATTTTTGGGAATTATTTTTATAACCTATGTCCTTTTGGGATGGTGGGAGAAATAATGCAACTCTCGCTCGTTAGGCCGTGTTGCACAGTAAAGACATCTCAGCAATGTTGTCACAGGTTTAAATGTATTTGCAATAGATTCTGGTTAAAATGCAATAGATTGATGGTATATCAAAATAACCATAAGATAATATAATCCTTTTTACGTGTATGTTAAATAAATAATTAGGGGATTTTAACAAGGGTCGGTAAGTCGAATACATTGGCGTGTGGCAAAACAGGTAAAGTACCGAACACTAAGCGCGTCATTAAGATAAAACCAGAATATCTATTGCAAATTAAGCCATGTTTTTTTTTAAATGTTATATACACATTTTATTTATATACGTACTCAAGGGAATAAAGCAACCACGGTGCTTACTAGTGAAGAAAAACACTCTTCCTTATCTATATTAATGACATCGCGTTATGTTTTCATTTCTCAAAATTCCTTTTATACGCTGACGACATTACATTTTTTTACTGAAATCTTCTATTTCTGATCAATTCAATTTACAGCAGGATTTAATATGGTTTCGAGAATATTGCATTATTAACAAACTTTCTTTAAATTGAGACAAATGTAAAATTATTTGCTTTACGAGGAATAAAATTAAATAATTTTCCTTCTTTACATAACCATTTGCTCTCCCGTAGTTCTGAGATTCGCGATTCGGGGGTACTACTCGACAGTAAACTATTATTCGACAAGCATGCCTATTATGTGGTTAACAAAGCATTTAAAAAATTGGGATTTATTATCCGCTTTACAATTTTGTTTTTCCCAAATAATCAACATTTACTACCATTTATTATGCCCATGTCCATAGTATTCTTTCATATGCGACTGTCGTGTCGTGTGCAATCCCCAATATAATGTTTATGTCAATGCTATAGAGTGTGTTCGGAAAAAAATCGTTGTTATTTTTAACATTTCGAATTCATATGCCTGTTAACAGCTATGAAAGAACCCTGCTAGAATTTAAAATGCTTTCCACGCATTCATGCCGTGGGAAGTTTTCTGAGTACCTATTGTCGAGGTTTTTTTTTTTGTAATGCAGGCAGCGATCTGTTTTTATGTGATGCAGATGATAGTGACGATAGTTTATTGTATAAAGGAACCCGGCATTCAATTGAAGATTTTGAACAGAAAAGGAATTTCTTCAGCAATTTCTTCATATTACTTGACCACTCCACCCGGTGACATGTTTCTATATCTAAACAGAAAAGAATTATATACCTCGTTTATCAAAAATTATTTTTTGATAAACGAAAATAATTTCTTTTGATTTACCTGTTTGAGCAATCTCCATATTCATTTTTATATACAACTTTCGATCGAACAAACGACAATTAATCAAATACACCAATGAAAACCATTATGCTATACACAATTAGCACAACTAACAGTAATCATACCTGAGCATACCAATATCCCCATATCGCTATCTCTCTTTTACGGCGAAAATCCACTCCCTACCCAGATACAAGATTTTCGACGCTGCCTTACAACTTACGGCAAACTGTAAATTTCAGAAGTCAAATCGAACAGTGACGCAGCGTCATGAAAGCAACGGCAAGGCAAATTGAACAGAAATGCTTACAGCTGCGTTTCGCTGCGTGACGCTAGTGCCAAAACGAACATACCTTATTTCTGTTCAAGATTTGTAACTACAGAATTTTTCGCGAAGAAATACTTTCTTGTGTTAACTTTAATGTTCCACCTTACACTACCCGTTCTGTGTTGGCATTTAGACCACCTCCATCGATAAATAACGCACATGAAACATTCGCCTATTATTAGATGTACATGTTTCATTTGTGAACGAATTAGTAATAAAAACACCAAGTAACCAACATAAAGATATCATAAGCTTACAAGAGAAAGAGAGAAGTCGAAAAAAAATCAATAATTGACTATTCTTTAATCAACCGAGACCGATTTAAACAGGTCAGGGATGTCAGGGTAACAAGAGAAGCCGGAGCCGGGAGTGACCATACTTATTAAAGATGGAGTAAGAATACATAGTAAACAAACAAACAATAAAAGAGAAGAAGGTAAGAAAAATAAAAAGTTACAAACTTAAGAGAAGAAATATTAGAAGCAAATACAGGAAATAGCTGAAGAGGAAGCTAAGAGAAACAGAATTGGAAGGACAGGGTAGAAGAAACTGCAGAAGGTTTAAGAATGATATATTGGAGCATGAAAGAAGCTGTGGAGTAACGAAAGTAGGAAATACAGAACATGAAGAAGAGGAGTGGTGAACGAAGAAATACAAGAATGATTAAAGAGAAAAAATATATATGGAGAAATATTTAAGTACTAAAAAATCGATTATATAATATAAAGAAAAGAGAAAGAAAGTGAAAATGCGGTAAAAATAGCGAAAGAAGATGCATGGATAAAAATTCGGGGAAAAAATGAAACAAAATTTAGAGAAAACCAGAAATTGTTTTATGAACATTAAAACAGTTAAGAAACAAAAAAGAATATACAATAATGAATGTAAAAAAATAATGGAAAGCATGGAGAGAATATTTCCAAGAGTTGACCAAAAATGACAGAGACATATCAAACGATAGCACAAGCATGGAAAGGAACCAAAATATAGAGAGATATCTGAAAGAGAGGTGAAGGAGGGATAGCTAAAATGAAAAGGAGAAGATAATCATTACGGAGGAGATGATCAAAATTTAGGATGCGAAGGAATCAAGAAACTCCAAAAATATGTGAACCTCGCTATTAGATCAAAAAGAATCCAAGGGACTGGAACACGGGAATAATTCTTGCCATTTTTAAGAATGTGATAAAAGGGAATGCAAAAACTATAGGGGAATAACCTATCAAGTATACCGGAAAAGATATTAGCAAAAATAATGACACACGAATTCAAGAAATTGTGGAAGACACGATTGAATATAGGCAATATGGATTCAGAGGTGGCAGAAGTACGCAAGACTAATTTTCATAGTAAGTAAGCCATGAAAAAGTTATTAAAAAAATAAAAAATTACATATATGCTACATCGACTATACAAAAGCGTTTGATAGGGTAAGAGAGATATATATGGAAGTCATTAAAAAAGAGAAAAATCGACAAAGACGTAGAAGTCTTAAAATCAATGTACAAGATTAATATAAATATAATAAGAATAAATAATGAAGAACGAAGGAATTTAAAAACAAAATATGTGTTAAACAAGGATGTGTTCTCAGCCCCATTTTGTTCTCTTGTGTATTAGATGACGCAATAAGAAGGCAAAACAAAAATGAAACAACTAAAATTGGGATATTGGAAAATGAAACCACCAGTATAGCGGAGTTATGTATGCGAGATATGGTGTATTGGCAGAAACGAAGAAAACTGCAACATAATATAAACATCCTAAATGAAGAACTTACAAGCAAAGGTATGATTGTGACAAAAGAGAAAACAAAACATAACATTAAAATAAACGGACAAATAATGAACAGGTCAACGAATCAAGTACTCGGGACAAAATTGAGCCGATGGAAAGATAGACAAAGAAATAGTGATAGGATGAAGAAGGGTGGAAGAATATATAATACGATGAAAAGACATTCCTAGGAAAAAAGAGGTGCAAAAGAACGTGAAAGTCGACGTGATAAATAAAATAGTAGGCAATGCTGATGTTACAGCTGCGAATCCGGACGCAACCGAAAACATAAATCCAAAATTAATGCATGGATAGAGATTCTAAAAAGTAGAAATAAAACGAGAGAGATAGAATCAGGAATGAGAAATAAGGAAAGACTTGGAAATGACACCAATCGAACGAAAATAGAAGAAGACAGCTAATGAGTATCGACATATTTGTCGAATGTCAGAAGAAAGAATAACTAAGAAATTTATGAAACTAAAATATCTGGGAAAAATACAAGAGGAAGACCAAGAAGAACATGGAACGATGAGATAAGGGAAGCATTAACTGAGAGAGAAATGAATTGGCATGAGGCAAGAGAAATGACAACAGACCGGAAAAAGTGACGAGAGAAGATAAGAGCAAGAAACTAACCTCAACCTCGAAATAACCTTACACCTAACGGTAGAAAGGTTTTTAAGGAATAAAAAACAAAAATGTCTTCATTTAATACCGTTTGCCTATCTGCTGATATTTTCAATATATCATTGCTCTCATTCTGAAAATTCTAAACACTCACTTAAATTAATGTGCAATAATAGTTGGAGTTATCTAGGGAACTCATAGTACTAGATTATTAACCTGTTTTCTTAGTGTATTTTCACTATTAAATCTTATTAGATATTAAGCCAGTATCACTAGAATGTATATTTTTTAAGTTTGTTAAATATTCTGTGGATAGCAGTTCTGGGTTCGTCCCGTTGCTATTCTTAAGAAAGTAAATAAATAAATGACGTGAATATAACTTTTGAGGCACGTATTGTAAACTCAATTTAATGTAACAATTAAAAGAAAAATTAAGTTACATTTTGGGCTGGCGGCAATACCGCCATAAGTTATTTTCGTAATTTATGACGGAGCGGACAATCGTCCCAAGAGGTAATGGCAAGCGGCAAAGATACCGCAACTTTTTCGGCATTGCAGAGATTTACATTCGCAGAATTTGACCTTAGTAGTTTTCGCCAAGCAATTATAAATATAAAAGTAATTTTTGGAACCTCCGCAGACGCAATCGTAGGTATGTAAATGATGAATATTTTATTGGTGTTTATGTTTTTATAACAGACATTATAAACATTAAGGTATTTTAATTGAATAAATTTGAAGGTATTTTACTTATATAACACGGAAAATGATGGTTGATTTACTTGTGCGAACATTTAAATGTTTTAGATCTACAAAAGCCGATATTGCCCATGTTGTACTCATTTTCTCAGTAAAAATAGAACCCACAGAATCAAGTAGAACAGTCATTTAACACATCGCAACCTCTAATCCACTTGAACTTTTTTATGAATTTCCAAGGAAAAAATTCTCGTATAACTTTGGGAAGCTACCTTATCTTGCTGTGTGAAGTATAGGAGGGTAGTAGGCATTCCAAGGTTTTTAATTTTTAAATTTTCGGCTAACGAGAGTTCTAAATTTATTGTTCAAGATATTGTTTATACTGTTAATATTGTCAACCAATTATGAGAGAGAAAGCCACGATGAAACAAGAACAAAATAAACCACCTTAATTCACGTTCCATTAACAAGATGCGCTTTTGCAGCTCTCAATCCATTATTACCTAAAGTCGAGCTACGTGGAGCGGGCTCTAGCGATTGTAGCCCATTCCTCATGTTTTTTTTTTCCTTGTAAAGCCATCGGTACGCATCGCTCCGTATGATTTTACATAAGAAAGGTTTTTACTATCTGGGGTTGCAATCGGCATTTTTCGATACATCCGATCCGACTTCAAGCAGTCTATTTCATTCGCTGCATGAATGAAGCGTTTGTGCATGAAGTAGTATTTCACATTGCCTTCAGGTGAATAAACGTGTAGCAATGTGTTTGTGTGTAAACAATTATTTGTCTAAAAATTAAAATGTAACCTATTATAAAAGCCATGCCGTGAATGGAGCTGGCGTGCCCTTGACTTTCATGAAATGTATACGCTCACGTGGTGAACGCAACCTTGACCTTTGGTTTTATTCATTCTCTGGTCACAATAAATAAATAGGATAAACAAGTATTCCCAAAAATAAATAAATATCATATCCTTCCTCTTATTCTATGTGGAATCGTCGGTTGGAAGGTGATAAATAATATATATTATCGGGTGGATGCTATCTTTATTACCGTTAAGAAATAATAATTCATGTAACTGATATAAACGAAAAACACTGTCACGTCAAACTTCAACTTCTAATTATACACAACAACCAAACAACAAAATACACTCGCTAGTTTGCTTGATAGCGACTCATCATCAAAGCATGATATTAACTATAAATAACACTCCCCCTTGATGAGATGGCGATCCTATTTGCGAGTGTCGAAGTCTTTCTTCCGTTTAAGGCCTTCGTCATTAAGTCCGCAGCATTATCATTGGATCTTACATACGTAAACTTTATGATGCCGTCTTCTACCTTCTCCCTCAAAAAGAAATATCGCAAATCGATGTGTTTGCTTCTTTTTGACGTTACGTGATTGTCAGCAAAAGCCATAGTTCCTTGGTTGTCAGTAAAGATGCTTTGTGGCTTTGTTGAGAATTCCGCTGAGTTGATTTCTCCTAGGAACGATTATAGCCACATCACTTCTTTGGCTGCTTCCCACATGGCTATATACTCAGCCTCTACGGTGGCGAGTGCCGTGGTCTTCTGTTTACTGCTTCGCCGAGATAATGCTCCCCCTGCCAGTAGAACCACGTATCCATTATAAGACTTCCTGTCTGTCTTATCATTACCCCAATCTGCATCGCAGAAAACTTGAATTCCTTTCCCAGTACGGCGGTAGGTAAGGACATAGTCTTCGGTCTTCTTGAGATATCGAAGCGAGTGGCGCACTCCTGTCCAATGCTTCTGCGTTGGATTCTCGTTGAATTGGCTCAGATAGGCAGCTGCATGGGCAACGTCTGGTCTCGTCCCGTTTGCCAGATAGAGCAGACTTCCCACAGCTCGTCGATATTTTGACTTATCTATCACTTCATTAGGTTCCGAAGATCTCAAAAAATTTGTTCCGGGATCCAACGGTGATGATGCACCGCGAGCGAGCTTCGTCCATCCCGTTCACTCAACCTGAAGTTCAATTCAGTAGTGACCATCTTCATGTCTCGTCAGTCTGATGTTTAATATACTCTCTGCTTCCTTCAGATCTTTCGCTCCAAAATCGCCACTCACTTTCTTCTTAAACTTGTTTGCGTCTTCATCGGTTCGTGCTGCTATGAGTAAGTCATCGACGTAGACTCCTATCAGTAAATTGTCCTTCATGTATACGCATGGATCCGCCTTTGATCTTATCATTCCTATCTTCGTAAGAAACGCATTAAGGGTGTGGTTCCACTCTCTTCCAGACTGCTTTAGTCCATACAGGCTCTTCTTCAGCAGACAATTCTCTCGTATTACCGTTGTCAAAAGGCTTAGGCTGTTCCATAAATATCGTTTCCTTTAGTGTACCATTTAGATAAGCAGCAGTAATGTCCATTTGGTGTATCCTCCACTTCCTCTCTATCGCAATGGCCAATAGTGCTCGGATAGACTTCATCTTTATGACTGGTGAAAATGTCTCGGTGTAGTCAACGCCTTCTACTTGATTAAATCCTTGCGCTACCAGTCTTGCGCGATAACGGGTTGGATTTCCGTCCTTGTCATGTTTTTGTTTGAACACCCATTTTGATTTTATGACCCGTCTTCCTTCTGGTCTTTTGACTAACGTCCAGGTCTCATTTCGCTCCATGTTCCCAATCTCTTCCTCCATGGCTTTCCTCCACTCTTCATTGTCTGGTGAAGTGAGAGCTTCTGTTAGCGTGGTTGGGTCTGGTGTGATTGCGCCTCTACTTAACATACAGGTGGGGCATCTTGCATGCGTTCCTCACCTCTGCGTTGTTTAGCTATCCGGTCCGATCGTCTTACTGCTGGTAGGTCGGTAGGCCGGTCAGGTGTAGTGGGTTGGGATAGCGGAATCGGTTCTTGTAAAGAAATTTCATCATTAATCACCCTTTCCTGTCCGTTTTCTTGCAGTTCGTCATTTGGTTTGTTGCCTGCGTCCTCATAAAGGCTCACCACTGCTTCTCGTGCTTTCGTGGGAATACAAAGTTCTTCATATTCTTTTGTCTTCTTACAAGGAAAGCAATCTTCATCAAATTTAACATTTCGACTTACTAGGAATGAATCTTTTTTCGCGATTCCATAACTTATATCCTTCGTCCCCTCCGGGTATCCGACAAAATGCATTCCTTAGCCTTAGGGTCCAGCTTTGATCTTCTTTGCTTATCATCCATCACGCTCCACACTCTGCACCCGTAAACTCTGAGATGGTCCAGTCTTACTTCTTTACCTGTCCACATTTCCTCGGGATCTTCCTTCTACTGCTGTCGATGGACATTTGTTGGTACTTGACATGCAGTGTCTAAAGCGTCTGCCCAGAGTGTCGTCCACGATTCCGGATCGGCAAGCATGCATCTCACGGTGTTTAAGCACCGTCTGTTATACCTTTCAGCCACGCCGTTTTGCTGGGGTGTCCTGGTATCGTCACTTGTCGTCGTATCCCATATTTAGCTTAGGTATGTGTCAAATCCTTACTGAAATATTCTCCGCCGTTGTCACTGCGAAGCGTCTTAATGGTTGTACCTGCAAGTTTTCGACCATTCTTCTATACTCATCAAATTGTTCAGAACTTCTCCCTTCGTTTTCATCGGGTAAACGACTGCATAACGAGTGTAGTCGTCTATGAAGGTTACAGAGTACTTAGAACCTCCCTTCGTAGTGGGTGTTATATTGCCCACAACATCTGAGTGTATCAGCTCCAAGGCGCGGTCGCTTCTGCTCGCACAAGACGTTGGAAAGCTCTTCCTGCGCAGTTTCGCTTTGCTGCAGATGTCACATTCCTCTTCTTCGTCCATCTTGACTTCAGAGATCTTCTTCTCTTTCACGAGCTTGTTCGTCGCCTCCACATGCAAGTGTCCTAGCCTTCTGTGCCAAAGAGTCGACGTCTTTGCGATCCTTGCTGAGGGCGCTCTTCCTTCTATTGAATAAGCCTGCCTCGTCGCTTCGTGTCATCACTCTTCACCATCTTTTCAGAGACCACTGCCTTCCCGTTTCCAAACGTTATGGTATATCCGAGTTCGTCTAGTCTTCCAACTGATATTAGATTGTCGTTTAGCTCCGGCACACATAATACATCGTTGAGGGTGATGTGCATGTCTTCATCTTCGCCGTCAATCACGAACTTGACTTTTCCGCTTCCGGTGGCTGCAATCTTCTGCTTATTTGCAACTTCCACGTCTGTGTCGTTTGGATTGAAGTCAGTCATCTTATTCCTCTGAGATGTCATGTTGTCAGTAGCCGCACTATCTAGGTACCAGCTAATGTCATCTGACGCCTTCGGTTTCGTAACAGCAAGTGCCCTGTGTTTTGCTACCTTTGCATGTGACTTCGGTTCACTAGTTGCCTTATTTTGCTCGTCTAGCACTTCAGGGCAATTTCTGGCAATGTGGCCAAACTTGTTGCAAGCGTAGCATTTGAACCACTTCTTCTTATCATCTTCTTTGGTTTTTGCTGGCTGCTTGCTTTTCTTCTCGGCGTTTTGATTCTGCGTCTTTAGGTTGGAACTTCGTTACCATTGCCTTTGGTTTGTTTTCCAATTCTTCGTCGCGTCGAAGTTTCCTCTTCTCTTCCAACAGCAGCCTTGTTTTGACCTTCTTTGTCGTTAAAGCATCTTCGTCTTGCTCGAGGTTCAGAATGAGTGCTTCGTACGTCTCCGGCAATCCCATCAGCATGACCAGTACCACTTCTCTGTCTTTAAATTCGTAACCACTACTTCGTAACTTCCTATTCAGTTCCATCAGTCGACTAAGGTACGATTTCATATCTTCATCATCCTTCTTTCTGATGTTGAAAAAATCTCGCATAAGTTGCAGGATGTGAAGGAGTCCATACTTCGAGTGCATCTCTTCTAATGTGTCCCACGCGTCTTTCGCAGTAGTGCACATGCCGATGTCATTAAGGTATGTATCCTCCACGAAGAGAAACGTCAACGCCTTTTGGTCCATCTTCCTGTCTGCTGCGGAAATCTCTTTATGAAATCCAGGGTTGATAGCTTCCCAGCATTCCTTCTGTACCAGTGCCGCTCTTGCCCTAATCGACCAGGCATGATAATTGTCACTGGATAGTTTCGCCATGCGATATTCTACATTACTGTTCATCGTAATAACTTCTTATTTTTTTTGTTCACGGTTAAAATCTTCTTTCGTGTGTATTAATCCGCCAGAAAACCACTCAGTTAACCAAAATTATTTATCTAACCTTCTATCTTCGTCTCGACCGTTCTGGCACCATAACCTCTTATTCCCTGTGTGGAATCGTCGGTTTGAAAGGTGATAAATAATAATAATTTGTATGGATGGTATCTTTATTACGTAAGAAAATAATAATTCGTTAAAAATTTGAATAATCGATAAAACATTCTGTCACGTCAATCTTAATTTACTAGATTACACCACAACAACCAAACAACAAAATACACTCGCCAGTTTACTGATAGCACGCATATAAAGCATGATATTAACTATAAAAATCACTGCCTACTACATTACTGCGAATTGCTTGGGTGCCGACATTAGATATTAAAGGCAACGTGAATAGGCCGATGAACTAGCCAAAAGAGCTCTAAGAAACACTTCATGGTCCAGAGCCCGTATGTGGACTACTAAGATTACGCAAGAAGGGAATCGACCGGTTAATTAAAGAAAGACAAGGGAAATGGGAGTTCGACTGAAGTCAACTCATACAAAACGCTGATAGGGGATGGTATGAGTTTCTCTATAACCTACTCAGGCACATTAAGAAGAAGTTAAAACCTTACTGGGTTTAACTGACACTTCGTCTGAAAAGCATCTATACAACACAGCCGTTAAACGAACTGGTGTAGAAGATGCGAACTACAGGAGGAAACAGTTTACATGTAATCTGCAGATGGGATCTGAAGACAGAGAATATTTCGGGAGAGATCTATTTGAGCCCTCGAAGGCCTCAAGTTTCCACGGCAAGATACTGCTTTATAGAAAACACCAACCTGCTCGAGTGGAAATAAGAGAATCAATAGGATTACATGATCACCTAGCTCAAGTGCCCGGAATCTAGGGACTAGGCTACTAGACCATCGGTAAGGAGGGGTGGATCAAGTGAAATGGCGATTCGAAGGGGAAAGCGCAATAACTAGACAGATTAATTGCGCTACGAATTAAAAAAGTCGTTTGGAGATGCATGGTAATACAACTAAGAAGTTTATCAGTACGTTACACGTTTTAGGGAAAGAGGTTAGTTTGTCGTATCAGGCGCTGAGTTAATAACGGGTCACCTAATTTCAAATCATATTGTGTAGAATTGGGGATTAATGATTCGCATTGTGAATATGGTGGGGGTACACATAATAAAAAAGATTGCAAATTGCATTACAATAGTGGTTTGCATAATAAAAAAAATTGTAATATCGAACATCAAGCGTTTTATAGTGTTGTAATCGTGATTTCAATAATCGATATCGAATCGGAAGGTTGATATTCGAATATATTCGATTCCATATGCACGCCGACATACTCGTATAAGTTGCACGTATTCGGATATTCAATATCGAAAATTCACACGTAGGCGGTGAATATGGATCATATTTATGTTATTTTATACGAACTAAACCCTATAAACTATTTACGACAAAAGTCACTATTTTTCTTAAAAAATTACATATATAATACTGATGATGTGACTGTGATTTAAGTGTCACAGCATCTATGAACAACAAACACCGCTCGTCAGTTCGGAAAACGAATTTAGAATGATCGATCAAAACGGGAATTGAGCTTTTCAAAATTACACTATTTATACAATATTATACCTTACCAAAAGTTTCGTGGTTCATTCAGTTATAATATCGTTGTACAAATTTTAGAATTAGAACATCCATTCTATCCGAAATTTTAATTTGGGCAACGCACGACGCTATTAGAGCGGATAAAACGTGAAATTGTTAGGGGTATCACGTTTACTCAGCGAGTGTTTTTTTTAAAGTGAAAGTTTCGGATATTAGTCTGTAAAAACGTTAATTACCATCAAGGGAATAGCGTCAGATATTTCCAACTGACTAAGCAACCTATTGTAAATTACCGATAACGAAGAATAATATTAAGGAATAAAAGTAAGCCAATATAATTACCGTTGAAATTCAAAATTCAGAGGATTTAATCTTGGATACCTCTATATGCCCTAGAACCAACGCATTTAGCCCAGTTGATAATATTCGCATCTTAATATGTCATAACGAATTAGAGTAGATTGGGAAATGTTCTTAATTGCACAACGCTAGTTGTTCCATCTTTATGGGTAGCAGTGGAGAAGGCGCGGGTGGGTTTTAGAAAATAATTAGGAATAACGCTAATTGTTGAACAATGATAGCGGCCTTTGTGGGTATAGGGTAAATTATAATATAACAATTACGAATAGAAACGCGTACGTTTAGTAATTATAGGGCTTGTTAATTGAAGCACACGCGATCAGACCATAAATTTAGAGGAATTTTGTAATAATAAAGATTATAGCCGGGAGAGTAATGATTTAAGGGTGGGTTTTTGTTCTAAGAAAGGTAATTGGGAGTTTTTTACGTAAATTATTATTAGAGAGGCTATTTTAAATATGGAATTAGACAATAGTATGCTAGTATAGAGATATTAATGAAGGGGCTGTTAGGGATTGAGAAGTCGATGAGGTAAAATTAGTTGCTGTTCAGCGCAAGTTTACTTTTTCCTGTGGATGCTTACGAGCACAGGTAGTGATACGTTAATGCATTCAGTTAATACCGGTAACTTTTTATGCTGAAAACTTACCCTTTTGGACTTAGGACTAATTAAACGTTGAACGAAGTGTCCCACGTATGGTATATTTATGCATTTACGAGTAAAATAACACGCTGTTCTTGTCCTGGCTCTCGTAGGAATATAAAATAGAGTATAATTCGCGGGTTATATGCTTGAAAATACGATACTTATCACGTTTCATTTTTTTTTATCACCTTACTAGTACACATCAGCAGAACGTATAGTTTGCAAAGGAATAGTACACTTGGATTTTTATTGTTTGACCCAGAAATATTCTAAATTAATAATCATTATTTGTGAGCCCCGTCATAGATAAAAAATAAACACAAACAAATGGACGATTCTCCAATGCATTCAATTCCCTTTTTATTGCCTTTCCCAGTTCTTTTCCCAATACTAGATGTCACAGCGCATCGTACGAAATCATAATTTATCACCTAATTTTGTCTGTAACCGCCAGATCGCAGTGGGGTCTATATATACGTGATGTGTTGGTATTTCAGAGTAATGGAACTGTCAGAGATGCCTTTATATTTCATTTACTGCAAAATAAGCAAGATGGCGACACTAACTTTATTAAAAAAACTTATATTCTATATTTGCTACGATATATTTTGTGGAATTTTGTAAACAAAATCCTCTGAAACAACAGTAATGTAGAGATCGATTTAAAAATGTTACGGGTATAAACGGATACCAAAATGATTGTTATTCATTCCAGAAGGAGGGGATTATTCGATGTAGATAAATAGGAGATAATATTAAAAAATAAAATAATAGAATAAATTCCTAAATTTCCTAAAATATCCTAAAATTTCTAAAGCTTCGAACTCACAATAAAGTAATAAAGTGCAGGCATTAGCATTTTACTATTACCGAAATTTTGATTTAGTTAATCACAATAGTCATAATAACCATTCATATTTTTGTGGGCAAAATTTTATGCTTTAGAACTGTTTTGAATAATCACAAGATTAACTAAAGTAGATTAAATATTAGTGACAGCATTAACTTGCTTATTTATGCATTACCCAAATATGTATCATGATTCCTACTCCAACTGGGAAAAACTCTACTACTTTAAGCTCAGTATAAATTCGTAGCAAGACATTTGATGAATTACTCTTTGATAGGATTAGGAAGAACATTTACAGCACGAAATACCTACATTGAGACACCTTCAAGGTATACTCGTCATTTACAAAATTTGATGTAGTAATAAAGTTTATATTGGACGAAGAAATATGCTATCGAAATTAGAATTAACACAAATTATCGATATAGAAGACTTGAATCATCTAATGGTGCACAACACATAAAAGACACTGGACATAATAGAGAACCATGAACTAATGAAAAATGTAACTTCACTCAGGGAATTAGATAGACACGAAATCGTATACATGAGAAAACGTGAAAATACATGAATAATTTATTGAACTGGAACATGCAGAGAAGACTCAATATTCTGTGTTGAAGACTTATTGAGTAGGTATTATTTATTAATTAATTTTTTTTTTCGGTGAAAATGAGAATCACGAAATATTTCCTAAACAATTGTCTCGCATTAATAACTAGTTGTATCAGGAGGGAACGGATTAGTAGTATGTTTATTACTGCATTCCAGACCTTGTTATATCTTTGAATTTGTAATCTATCTTTAACATTTTATATTCGCCAATATAATAACATATTTTAATTTTGAAATTAGTAATTAAAAGCAAAATTCTTTCCTCTCTTCTTTCGAAACTATAATAATTGCGATTTTTTTATGCCTTAATATTCGATAATAAATTTAATGGTAGTTTCTTTTATTTTCTCTATTTCGTTAAACGATATAAGAGATAAACATAAGAATTTAGTAAAATAATATATTTTTTCCAAATTATACTACGAAATTCTACGAATTCATCCATTAATATAACAAATAAGTATTTAAATGTTGAGCCTTTACTTTATTTATCGCGCCTCATCACAACGAATCAACTGTCAAACTATGTCTGTATGCGAATAGCTGCTGGAAACGCTTACATTCGATTAAAATTTAGGAATGCATGTGGACATAATGCAATTGCTCCTGCACCCGTGCATTGGGCTCTAACGCATTCTTTCAAACAGAGATGGAATAAGGAGATTCCTGCACTTCTCTGTTTAGAGAGGCTCGAAAACACGACATGACGTAAGCGCAAGAATATTTCACCTAATCATGTTAGAACCAATAAATTACTTGAACTTAACTGTAAAAGTGTCAAAGTGATTGTATCAGTTTTATACTTTATTTATAAAAAGCTAAATAATTATAATTCATCCTAAACCACATGCTCCACCTGAAGGTGCTATACGAGGCTACCTATTCTAAGTACTATATGGATTTTATAACAATTGAAATGTTCCTTTTCCAACTAAATAATTTCCCTATGATTATTAATAATAATAACAAAAATATAAGAAATTGGTCAGCTATCACTTAATTAGTTTCCCCATGGAAGGACCTTAATATCTCCCAAGGCAGTTGCCAGGAGTAAGGAATAACTTTGGAAAAATCGTACTCGAGAGCAGACTTCGAGTAATCCACTTTATGACTGTAGCCACAAATTATATTATTATTTCCTTTTGAGTTGAAGAGCAGCCCCACGTCTGCTCAATTCGATGGTCATTCCTTCAGAGTTGCTACCACCAGTTGTTAAGCGCAAAATACGAAAATAAAGTAGTACCAGGAGGGGTAGCGAGCTTAGAGCCAAGGGGTGGTAACCCGAAAACGTGCGGACACTAACCTGGGTAAACGTCCTCACTGGACCACCACGTGGATGGTCGGGAAAAAAAAACACACTTCGGCAAGTGTGGGGCGACTGGTCAGGAGCGCCACCCACGTTAAAAAAAACAACACGGAGCCCCAGGCCAATCCCCGGTGTGGAGTCCCCAGAGCGCCACCTCGCGGTAAGCGTGGAGTATAAAACAACCCTCCGTGGCACACGCCACAGTTTACAAGAAAACACAAAATTTTAAATTGTAACGAAACAAAATTTATTAAAATCGTAACACTTGAAAGTGACTCTTACTAGAAAACAGTATGACATTAAATGTAATAGCGCAACAGGGGGGGCGGGCCCTTTTAGGACAACCCCAAGGTTAAGTATAGTCAAAAACGGTATAATAATATAATCTCATATACCACCCCACCAAGATCTTGATCGGTTTACAGCAGTCAGTAAAAATATTACAAAGAAAGGGGTTCGGGCAACCCGTAATGCGCACACAACTGATCACGTAAGTTTAGAAAGGGGCAACCCCACGGGGTAATACCACTCTGAAAGGCTGAAGGCCGATAATATAAATTAAATATACATAAAAAAACAACTATTAGTCCTGAGGGGACAAGTAGAGCGATCTCTACGGTATATTGTACGTTCAAAGATTGAAATGAAAGTAAAAAAAAAGTTATATCGTACACAAAGTTCACAGGGAGACTATCACTTTAAGAGCTGAAGCTACATAAGACAAAAATTAAGCGTAATAAAAATAAACTCGGTACACGGCTGTTCACAGGGAAAAATAAAAAAAAAGTTCTGAGTTCCCAGGTCGGAGCGGCTTCCGCGCGTCTAACCCGCGATGGCGTGAAGAACAAATTAAAACAATCCTACCTCGCGAGGATGACGTTGGTTCTACCTTGGGGCTAGGCCGGCCAACAACCTGACGCTCCTGAGTGTCCCTCAGCTGGCAGCGGGGCACTCGCTGAATCAAATGGCGTATATCGCTGCAAAGCCGTCGGAAATTCCTTTGCCGGTGTACGGGGTATCGACAGGTGGTGGCACGTGTGGTCGCTGGTGTCTCGTCCCGTACCACATCCCTATACGAGAGGATCGCAGAAACCTCAGTGTAAGTTACCAAAAAAAAAATAGAACTGTTAACGAAAAGGACTTACCTATTTAGGGGTCAAATAGGGCACAACTGACGCAAAGCAAAGTGAAACGTGAAATTTGACAAAACCACAATCCGTAATAATTTCGTTGATACACGAAAACGGCGTCTAAGACGCTAAATTTCACCACAAAAACAATTAATACGAGTAGATTAATAAATCCACAAGGGCGATAAAAACCTTCCAAAAGGCACTCCAGAAAAATCAACCCGCAGTCGCGTTCGCTCGCTTCGACAATTACTTGCAGAGAGAGGGCTTACGGAAAATTCCGAAAGTCCTCAGATGACATACCCGATAACAGCCCACAAAAAAGGATGACCAAAAACGGCACAATATGCGACATCTATGAGGCGATACGGACCGAGTGACCCTGAGATAGGAGTATACAATGATAAACATAGAGTCCATATACAGAAGACGGACAGCGAGAATGTGATAACCGTAGCTATACGCCACGCGTACAAGAAAATAAAACTGAACGTAACAAGGTAGCTGCTTTATTCTGCGCATATCATTAATTTGAAATAAAAAAAAAAAACAAATAAAACAACAGGACTACCTATTCTAATATTTAACAATAACTCACATCCTAATTATTTTAACCAATAATAATTAATTTAAAGATTAATTATATTTGAAATATTTATTTATACATCCCAACTATTTTCATAGCTATCACAGTTTACCTCTAATTCAGATCATTAAAGAGCATGAAATATTCATTATAAATACCTACTACCCTACTAACTATCTAAATATCACGCCATAAACCTATCTAATTCTTTAACAGCATTGCTAAGAAATTCCCACCCTTCGACGGATTCGTTATATTTGATATCTGTTTCGCGTCGCGGTGAATTTAATCCCCTAACTATGTCCTAACTTCCGTATGCGACCGCTACTTATCAGGAATGGGCATTCAAATAAAACATGCCGTGTTGTATCTACATTCACAATGCGAATCATTAACTCTCCATATTTTACATAAATATGATTTAAAATTACCGAGATCCATTATTAGATCTACCGCTTGATAGACAGATTAACCCTCATTTGCCCAAAACGTGTAATGTTGCCGATAAATTTCCTAGTCCACCTCCCATTTAAAGTAATATCTCACCTATGCTGCCAATAATTATCAAGTTTATCCATAAACGTCTTTTTTAGCTGCGCTAGCTGAAATTAACTCACCTAATTATGGCACAATCCGTCTAGACACCGCCTCTTTCGTTAACTGATCCGCCCTTTCACTACCAAAATTGTACGTATGTGAGCCCTAGTCCAAAAAAAGTTTTACAACCTCTCACGCAGTGACGGCTGGTACTAAAGGGCACAAGGGCACGTGCCCACCCAACCACCAAGATAAACACAGAAAGAAATTCCCATGTAATTCAGTGCATTATTTTATTTTATTATTTTGCGTATTTTTATAACGATGGTATCAAAGTTTCCTTCTGTAGCGCAGGCGCTAGCGTATATGCGAACGCTATGCAAAGCGAACTATGTTCCGGGGCACTCTTCCGATGTACCTATTTGGAGTATGAATCGTACGGCTCCGTTTATCTTCGCTATATGTGCTTATACGGTCGCTTCGGGGCACGCAATGCCGTGTCTCCAGTTAACGTCTTGCATTCGTTGCGACTGCATCGTTTTCAACGTGTACCGCGCAAGTGTGATTTCAAAGGCTTGAAGTGACGTTTATTACACTATATAACACTTTTTTGGCCTGGAGTAGTAAGCGTTACTTCCAACTTATTTATGCTTCAAAACAATATAAAAATACTTTTATTCCCCTTTAACTTTGCTTTTGTGATTAGCACAACGAAAATTTGAAATATACCCACACATGTAAAGTATATCGTATATCCATTTAAGCATGAGACAAATGGGAATTTTTTTATTGTTGAATATACAAAAAAAATATATAAAATAAAAGTTGGTGTTTCTTTAGAAGAAACATATTATTTCATGTTCAAAATTACTTAAAATGCGTGGTTTTGCTATAAATTAAGAAAAAAGAAATTGTCTTGAGAATAAGACACCGTTATTTTTACAAACATAAAAAGCTTTATTAGAAAAAAGTGTTTCAAATCCCTAAATGTGCCAAAATACAAATTTTCAAAGTAGAAATCAAAGAAATTGAATTTTACAAAATTACACAAGATTTTTTTCGATTTCTGCTTGAAAATTGGTATTTTATCATGTTTAGGAATTTAAAGTACTTTTTTTTAATGGAGCTTTCTGATATATTTAAAATAAGGGTGGTTTATTCTCAAAAAAAATATTTTTTTTTCTTAATTATAGCAACATCAACCATTCTAATGTAATTTTGAACATCAGATAGTATATTTGTAAAGAACGATGACCTCCCACTCATATTTATCATAGTCCAAAACCTTCAGCAAGGTCTTGATGTTAAAGTAATCCTCTTTGAGGTATACTGAATGACTCAGGAGAAGAGATGAATACTGATTACCATTACGCAGCAGTACTGCTTTGGGGCTCCTTGAAGAGCTGTCAATGAAGAAGCGCCACTGATTCGGATTACAGGCGATTCCAATTGCCTCAAATAGACCAGTCACATCGTGGGAATAGCAGAGCCCATCTTGATAGGTGAAGAAGTTAGAAAAAGTTTGGTGACGCTTTCTCTGATCTACAACTCGCACACTTTCATCCACAAGTTCAGCCTAGAGGTCAAAAGCTCGGCATTGGATTTGGAGACTCCAAGATCTCTAACTAAGTCGTGGATGTCTTTATAGTTGGTATAGTATGCGTCTCTCTCATCATCTCCACGTACGAAATCGTCATCTGGTTCTGTAATATTTTCTTCACACTCCGACTCGTTTTTATTGATTGATGATGCCTGATCTATCCCAAGGGGAGTAGGTATTGGAAGCTGAAGGCTGTGTAATGCTGCGGCCATGGATGGGCGGGCGCGTTTTTGTCAGGACGACGCGACGTTTGGAAGGGTCCACAATGCACAATGCTTTTTCAAAAAAAAAAAAAAAACACGAAATCTAAAACCAAAGATGCAGGTTCCTGTTACTTTGACAGGAGTATTTATTGTAATCTCTATCGTGCATGAATTCACCCCAGTCACTACTGATGACTTTAGTTCCCGTACTCTACATCAATATTACGATGATGATATTGGGTTCGCTTGTAAATTTCCAAATATCACTATCTTGGGCAGAAAAGCAAAGTTTGTGGGGAATAATTGACTCCTTTTATACTTCTCTGGCATAAGAATATAGAAAATGACAGTTACAACCCAAAGACAAAACAATTAATAGGAATTGTACATAAGCTGCTTTCTATTTACCGGTTGACTCACCTCATTTCAGTTTTGTGCGTTAAGTTACGAACTGTTCACGTCAAACTCGTTTAGTCGCCAGGTTATGTCATTCGTAGTAAGTAACTCGTAGCTTAACGCACAAAACTGAAGTGAAGTGATCCAGACGATAAATGGAAAGCATATAGTGTTATTAGTGATGGAAGTTAATTGAGTGCAAAATCTTAAAAAAAAAACCCGCTCTCATTCGAGGAAAACCTTTTAATTAAAGAGAAAGGAAGGCCTATTCCTGATCTTTAAATAAACTACACTTCCACAAGTAAAACTCGAACTTACAATAGAGTATTTAATAAAAATATGAGTGGATGTGTGGATGTTCACTAACAATTAAACTATTTTATTTTATCTGCTTAATTTTTAAGAAAGAGGTCAGTGCGAGGAATAAACAAGGGTTAAATGATATAAAGCATATCGCAGAGAGGGCAAAGAAACACGAAAATTCCGTTTCTCACATGAATGCATGCGTGGATTTTAATGTTCTAGGCAAAGTGGACATACGTGAATAGTTAGACAGTGCTTATTTCGACATTAAATTAAGTACAAACGAAGATGTGGAAAAAAATCGTCATATTTGCGTCGGTTAATTATGTGTATAAAAACATGTGAAATCTTATCCTATGTTGGGCAGCGTAAAATTGAAAAGTGAACTTTCAATAATTTATGGACGCGAGGACATGTGTGACGTAGATGTAGGTGGTGTTTTGCCGCTTTTAGTGTTCATAACACACAACAACTTAAAAAAGTTTTGACGGAAACATATAAACTGTTGGATATTATTTGTACAATCCCGATGTCGACAGCAGTATGTGAACGATGTTTTTCCACCCTCAAACGCATTAAAACTTTTCTGAGAAGCACAATGTCAGAAGATCGACTGAACGCATTTTTATAACAAAGTCATAGACTCTTTCCAGCATGAAAAATAGGAGAATGGATTTTATGTACAAAAAATATGTACAAACAATAGTGCCCACCCTCTTTCATAACTCACGAGCCGCCACTGCTCTCACGTAACATACCCCAAGTATTTAATAACGAATCAGTGATTCATCTGTCGTTATCTAAATAGCTTTTCACACCACCATCCTGCTCAGAAGAGCGGTGTCATAATTTCTTATCCAGAGAACTATCCCATGTTACCGATGTCCTAATCAAGAATAACTATCCTAGACACCAGGTCCAGTGTACCATAAACCTACATCCTAAATACAACAAATCCGAAACGCAACCTACTCCATCTTAATCCACTGCTTATCTTCCTTACATCAAAGGTGTAACCGATCGTATAAGAAAAATCCTGCCCAACTATTTCATCGTTTTTAAACTTAACTCCAAACTTTCAGACTCATTTCACATCAACGATCGGAATCCTTTCGAAGCCCCTGGTGTTTACCTTATTCCATGCTCGTGCGGCAGTGTTTGCAAAGCATTCGGTGGGCACTCGCGTTGCAGAACATGAGCGTTAGACTAAGACGTTCCGTGTAGCAGGATCTGCACTTGCTCAACATAGGCTGAAGATCGGCCACCAAATCCAATTCAATTCTGTCAAAATCCATTCCCGTAATCGTCAAGACCACATCCGTAAAATTCGAGAATCCATTGAAATTCACAAACATCCCAATAACCTGAACCGTGAAGATGGTTATTTCCTACACACCTGAAAGTCTCCTCTTTCCCAAACGAGCCAATCACAACCGTCACGCTCCACAGTAGTTTAAGATTCCTTGAGAACGGCCAAAATTGAAAAAATTTGGAAATGGTTAAAATCGATAGAAATATAGTGATTACAGAGTAAAAAACCTCAGGTATGTCCTTTCAAAATAGTGTTATCCTAATTACTAAGTACATATATTTTATAGTAATTAAAATAAGAAGATCCTACTTCTAAAGCAAGTGCCCTGTTAAATAATGGTTTTTAATTCAAATATCTTAAGTTGTCCATTATTGTCTGTAATGTGTGAAAAAGGAAGCAGCTACGACAAGGCTGTCGCAATTTAAGAAAACGTATGGGCTGCTTCTTCAGCACTCGGAAGGATAATAATAATTTGCCGTTATTAGTAACAAGGTTTGGGCTTCTTCTCAGATCCTCCCAGAGTAAGGTTTTTGCCTTGGTTTTCCCTTACTCCTTAACCATTGAATTTATATAAGTATAAGTATATAACAATGTCCTTGGCGAATGCTTGGGGATAATGAAAGTCGTTCCATGGGCGCATTTAATAACAACTGATAGCTGACCGATTTACAGTAGACTCGTGATTATGTGAACTAATTTCACATATTTCAGGATTTCACATAAAGTAGTATTCATACGGTCGCGAGACTACGGTATTATATTTTTGGTATTAACAATCACAGGGAAACTATTTAGTTAGAATAGAAACATTTCAATTGCTATAGAATCCATATAGTACTTAGAATAGGCAGCCTCGTGTACTACCTTTTAGGTGGATCACGAGGTTGGGATGATTTATAATTATTTAGTTTTTCACAAAATACCTGATTTCTTCTAGGCATGCATTGGTGTTTCTCATTAAGGTAAACTCATCTATGGCTGCCACCACCAATACAAGGTCGTCAGCAAATCCCACGCAAACTGCGTACACGCTCAGCTTCAGCCCCAGGACCCCGCCATACAGTACATTCCACAGTGTCGGCCTAAGTACACACCCCCGTGAACGCCAGCACTCATATCTACGATAACATCATTGCCAATATGATATTTGATTTCCTTTTTCTTGGTTTTTAGGTCTTTAATATTATATTATTGAATACGACGACAACGTTTCGCTTTATTAAAAAGCTTTTTCAAGTAGATATATAAATAAATGTAGAAATTGTAAATTGTAAATTAAAAGTTTTTGTTTAATAAATGACAAAATGTTGTGTTTACTATGATTTGAATATATTATTGTTTTATTTAAAGATTGCATTTTAAAAATAGGCTGTTTTGATTATTTGTTTTAAAATTTGTAATTAAATAGTTCTTTACAAATATTTTATTTAGTTATAAAATTAAATTATATAATTTTGTGAAATATTGTATATCGGTTTTATCATTGACTGCATTTTTATGTTTATAAAAATTGCCAATATGGATCTTCCTATCAGTGAGGTATTTTGTTATTAGCGCTACCAGGTAGCTAGATACATTTCTATTTATAAGTTCTCTCAGTATCAACTCATGGCCGGCAGTGTTAAAGGCATTCTTAACATCTATTGTTACTAGGGTACACCACTTGTTATTGAGATCCCTGGCATTATCTATGATGGCCCTTGATCGCATCGATGATATCCATCATCGATCTTGTGAAATCCCAATTATAATCTGTGACTGCACTGGCTCAGAATAGTTAATTAAATTACACGTTTATGTATAGTTTGGCTCCACTTTGTTAGAAAAATGATATAGTTCAGAAATGTACTATTTATATGCAAAAATAATGACATATACATCTTCTAGGTTTAAGATGTTTTGAGTGTATATATGATGTTTAACCTGACCAAACCTTCTAATAAATGGATATACACTACAATTAGTTTGCTATCTTTGTTATTTAAGCATGGTCCAGGATAGTACTAATTTTCAAGTGGCTTGGGACTGATAGAAGAAGACCGTATTATTATTAAGTAGGTGGAGTAAATAAGAAAAAACAAATGAGAGACAAACACATTGTATAAAATCTATAACTAATAATTATTTTTTTCTCTTCTATATTTAATTTCGATATTCGAAGAAATATCTCAAATAAAATCTTCGAGAAGGAAATGCAAACAGGATTGGTGCCTGATTTGTGAATCTATAATGCATGAATTCAGACCAGGTTATACAACCGTACTGTGCAAACCTTTGCTGTGTTTTGCATTGATAATGTATCTGCTTCAGAGAACTTGCACACGAGTAAAGTAAAAAATGTAGTCGATTAATAATCGGCGATTACCTTTCCCGACGATGCGAGTAGGTAATCATTAAGACCGGCATCGTAGGAATCGGCATCGTCGCATCGCAAGAATCGTACGATTCTTACTCGTAAAATAGGGTAACAATAATGTGGCATATATGGTGCTATTTGTTGGTTATCACTTATTATAGTGGCTTGATTTCCTAATGTATTGTATGTTTATAGTTTCTAATAAAAGTTTTCCAAATTTCTTGTCCTGTTTTTTTATATGATATGGTTTCTGTCGAGATTAAATCATATAGATCTATCTAAACAAACGTTAGTTTTATTTCTTTCTACCAGTAAACGAATAAACAATGACACTGTAAACTGCCCTAATCGCAAACTTGAGAAAAAAAAAAAGAGCAAGTGCTCCTCAAGGTCCGTATATACAAGGTTACCTCATAACTTTTCAGCTAATCAAGAGAAGAGCGCGAACGCGTCATCATGTATGCTTTTTTAATAATAAAGTGGTGCATATATGTAAAAATAAATGGTGATTTGTACTCCCAAACTAAATATTTTATTTTTTATATAAAAAACGATTTTCTACTATTATGTAATAGTAAACATAGTAAATCAAGTAAAATATTATATAAATATAACACAAAACTTAGAACTACGCACATAGAGCATGACATTAAATTAGAAACTAAGAAAAAGTAAAGTAAAATGGTAAAAAGATAACCATTATATATTATCAACATAAATATTTATTCTTCCTAATAAAAAGCAATTTCTTATTATTATATAATCATAAGCATAAGTAAATTAAAATAACAAATAACATTAATTTAAAAACTAAGAAAACTAAAATTAATGTTTTTTTTCTTTGTTTCTTGGCAAATTTGCGTCCTTCAGATTTAACTTCTCTCTTTCGAGTGATTTTTTTTGTTTAAGTTTAAATATTTATTTTTTTTTTAAATCTTAATTTAGAAAATTTTTCAATTAATGTTTTACAGTGGCGGCTCGTGAGTTATGAAAGAGAGTGGGCACAATATAAGAACTTGCCTATTTTTTGTACATAAAATTCATTCTCATATTTTTCATGCTGGAAAAGACGTCAGTGACTTTGTTGTAAAAATGTGTTCAGTCGATCTTCTGACATTGTGCTTCTCAGAAATGTTTTAATGCGTTTGAGGGTGGAAAAACATCGTTCACATTCTGCTGTCGACATGGGGGTTGTACAAATAATATCCAACAGTTTATATGTTTCCGTCAAAACTTTTTTTTAAATTGTTGTGTGTTATGAGCACTAAAAGCGGCAAAACACCACCTACATCTACGTCACACATGACCTCGCGCTCATAAATTACTGAAAGCTCACTTTTCAATTTTACTATATCCAACATAGGATAAGATTTCACATTTTTTATACACATAATTAACCGACGCAAAATACGACGATTTTGTTGTTTGTACCTAATTTTATGTCGCAAATAAGCATTGTCTAACTATTCACGTATGTCCACTTTGCCTAGAACATTGAAATCCACGCATGCATTCATGTAAGAAACGGAATTTTCGTGTTTCTTTGCCCTCTTTGCGATATGCTTTAAATCATTTAACCCTTGTTTATTACTGACCTCTTTCTTAAAATATAAGCAGATAAACAAAATAGTTTATTTGTTAGTGAACATCCGCACATCCACTCATATTTTTATTAAATACTCTATTGTAAGTTCGAGTTTTACTTGTGGAAGTGTAGTTTATTTGAAGATCAGGAATAGGCCTTCCTTTCTCTTTAATTAAAAGTTTTTCCTCAAATGATAGCGGGTTTTTTTTTTCAAGATTTTGCACTCAATTAACTTCCATCATTAATAATAAACGTCACTTCAAGCCTTTGAAATCTCACATGCGCGTACGCGTTGAAAACGATGAAGTCGCAACGAATGCAAGACGTTAACTGGGGACACGGCATTACGTGCCCGTAGCGACCGTATAAGCGCATATGGCGAAGATAAACGGAGCCGTCCGATTCATACTCCAAATAGGTACATCGAAAAGAGTGCCCCGGAACATAGTTCGCTTCGCATAGCGTTCGCATATATGCTAGCGTCTGCGGTGCGGAAGGATACTTTCATACCATCGTTATAAAAATACGTAAAAATAATAAAATAAAATAATGCACTGAATTACATGCAAATTTCTTTTTGTGTGTATCTTGGTGGTCGCCACTCATGTTTTATCAACAGGAACGCGTCTTGCAATATACTTTCAAGTTCTTTTTATTATAACAGAATACCCCCATTCCAGCCTTTTAATGTAAACAAACACGGGAATGATCGCGAAGCGCGTCATCACAGCGTCAACGTATATCCACCCTCTCCTTTAACCGGGCCTCACCTACGAGGTAACCATATGTATACGGACCTTGAGTGCTCCTGACGATGCTGCGAGTAGTCATAGCGATGCCACGATGCCGATTGCTACTCATACTCATATAACACGATTTGCGTATTACTAGACGCATCGTTATACTCGTCAAATGCGTAAACGTACCTATACTCGCACGATGCCGTACTCACTCGTGCAGGTCTCTGGTATCTGTCTCTTGCGTCTAGGAACTATATTTGCAAAAGGTAATGAATTCATTACTCTTTTTTTGTTGCTCAAATAAAAATGTTTTATGCACGCAAATACTACATGATAAGCTTTGAATTGAATCTAATTAAATATATTACTGCCATTTAGCGTTAAAAATGTAATTCACATGGACTATTGACATTTACAATCCAAACGTGGTGTATTATGTGTTGATAATAATTTATTTAAACACCAAAGATAGCCATTTACGTATATTCCGAATTCGGAAAGATCTAGTATATCCAGAACAAGTCGGTTAATTAGCGATGCTTCTGCTTGCACTCATTTTACCACAGGTACGCACATAGAAACACATTTAATTGCAATGTAGGTAAACACTGGACGATGGAACATCAAACATTAATTTATTTGAACACATTTAATATGCCGTTGTAGAATTGTGTATAAACAACATGTTTATTACACCTTGATATAAAAATCTGGTCGTAAAATTAAGTTCAACTTATTGTTGATCACACATTATTCATGCTTGGTATGTAGTACACATCAGGGTGCTGTCTTATTCCATAAAACCATATCAACTAGTAGTAAGGGAACAATGTCATATGTTGACAGAAGCAACCTCAAAATTATCAGTGCCTAAATAATTTCGTTGAAAATCAAAATTTCTTGTGAAAATAATGGTCGAGACTGAGCAACATCATTGATTAAGTATTGATTAACCTACGGCAGGGCGAAGATCAACCCAAAAGGCTATAGAAAGAGCACTCACAGGTGATATAGTCTTTTTGATAATGCATTTGAAAAGTAGTAATTGTCAATAAATTCTATTATTATTATTATTATTATTATTATTATTATTATTATTATTATTATTAATTATTATTATTATTATTATTAGTAGTAAACCGCTGGATGGTGGACCACGGTTTGACCCTGGCCCTCAACAAGACGGAGTTGGTCATCCTCTCCAAGAAACGGATGCCACCCTCTCTTCCTTTTCGAGTGGGTAATGTTGAAGTGAGGACGAGCCCGGCGGTGAGATATCTCGGTGTGATGGTCGACGCCAAAATGACCTTTTGGCGTCAGATCCTATACACCGCTGATAAAGCCGCGAGGATGACTGCGGATTTGAGCCGCTTGATGGCGAACGTTGGGGGTCCTCGAGCAAGCAGGAGGAGACTGCTCATGTCAGCGTGACACAGTCCGGTGCTGCTATATGGATCAGAGGTTTGGGCGGACGCTCTTCAATAAACAACTGTACCGTAAGAGGCTGGCCAGGTACAGAAGGAGAGCTGCGTTGCGGGTGGCCTCGGGTACCGCACTGTATCGGAGCCGGCAGTTCTGGTGGTGGCGGGAGTCATCGGTAGTACTGCTGGCTCAGGAGAGGAGACGTATGTTCCCCAGAAGCACGGCATTGGGAGGAAACAGTCGCCGACGACAGGGAAACTACCCTACTTGCTTGGCAGGGACTCTGGGCGACGGAGGAAAGAGGCCGGTGGACCGCGAGGTTAATCCCGCTGCTCCGTCCTTGGATTTAAGAAGAGGTCATGGTGAGGTGGACTACTACCTCACCCCAGTTCCTGACTGGCCACGGCTATTTCAGGTCCTATCTCACCGCATGGGGAAAACGGACTCTGGGATATGCCTTACTGCCCCGTGAAACAGATGACGCCCCCACACATTTTTCTCCTGTGTGAGATGGGCGGAGGATAGAACGAAGTCCAGGCGGAAATTGGTGAGCTCTCCCGGATACTATTATACAAAAAATAAGTTGAAAGGGAGAGCTATTGGTAGAGCTGGTCGCGGTACGTCCACCACGTGCTGCGCATCAAGAAGGGCGACTTAGATCGCATAACTGTGATATAAATATGTGGTATTTATTATATGTGTTTATTTATTTATTTATTTATTAATTATATATTTACTCGTTGTGTATGTCGGTTCCCTTTTGAACCATTAAGTGGTGTGTTTTGTCGGTTCCCTTTTGAACCTTACGTTGGTGTGTGGCCTCTATAACAGCCAAATTAACGACCCAGCCCGAAGTTATGTGCTATAACGGTCCCGGGCTGGTGTCTAGGAGACGGGGGTGTTTTTAGCTGGTAGTCTTCCTTTTGAAGGAGTCCAGCACTTCGTGCGTAAATGCATTTTCACCTCCCACAAAAAAAAAAAAAAAAAAAAAAATTATTATTATTATTATTATTGGTAAGCTGAAAATTCAGAGTCAGATGAAATTCGGGACACTGAAAGAATAACATCGTATAAGAACAACACATTCTTGCTGCCCATTCAATCGATTTCGAGGTACTCTCTCTCCAAAGATTCACACGATTTTTAGATTTTTGTAAATACCTCATCTCTAATTTTTACGTACTGCTGTGGTCTGGCACTGTTGTTGTAAATTCAGTGATCATATTTTACTACGATCTGTCTTTATCAATGTTTCGGGCAAATTTTCTAAGAAATTAATATTAATTTTTGTACAAGATTTAGTAATTGATTTAATTGTTTATTTTTTTATTTTAAATGTCCAGTTGAAATTGTTTTTCACTCTTTGTATTGTTATTTGCTCATGTTGTTCTATGTCCTTCTTTGAGGAGTTCTTCTATGATCTTTCCGCGTTGCGTTGCACGCAGCTGTAGAATTTTATATGTAATGACGATTGTTTTCACCTGTGGGGCCAGTCTTTGACAAGATGCCGGTGTAAGTACATGTAAATTTATTTTGTTAGCTGCCATTTTGGTATTTCTTTTCATTTAAAGATTTGTTTCGCTTAATTCTTAATTTATATCATCCATCAAGGAACACGCTTAGTAATAATTGGTATTATATTCTTGTGTACACAAATTAGATATAGGATCATTTATTATTTTAGTTCTGGAAGGTATATTTTCAGTTTAAAGAGTTAATTTTTTGGTTTTTTTTTGTATTTTGCTGTTTTGTAATTATTCATTAATTACCTCGGGTTGGGTGAATAGAAGCTTTGTGCTTGTATTTAAGTTTTTCTTTTGATAATTTATTGGAATTGTCCACGTTTAATTTAAGTAGTTCTATTTTTTTTTAAACCACGTGGATTTTCGTGAATAAGAATTATCTTCCTGGACTAATTTGTTTTTTTTTTGCTTTGTTAAAGGATTTGAATTGTCCTTTTGTAAATTAGAATTCTAATGCAGTTTTTGATTTCGACCAGGACCTTTTGTCCACGGTTTTGTTTTCTGCAATTTGAATTTAAATGTTTTTTTTTCTTTTTTTTATAATAAAATTTCTGATTGTTAACGTCATTCAAAATTTCTGTTCTTCTATTATTAAACCTTTTCAATTTTTGGAGTCATTAAAGAGAGTCAGATTTCTTTCACCCACTGTTTACTTTTCATGATTAAATTCAAGTTTTATTGCGAGGGTAACCCTGAGTTTAATTGTTCTTTTGCGCCCTTTTATTTTTATCTGCTGAGCTAGTTAATTGAATTTTTCATTTTTAATTTTCATTTTGCATTTTCTTTTGTACCTTCAAAGTACACAGCAAGTACGTCACGTCAGAGACCTCCCTTGCTAACCATTTGTCGGGGTTCCGTACTTACCTGGAGTGAAGAAAAACATGCTTAGGTTAATGTTATGTGTTATACATGACAGTTTTTCTTTTCCTTTTTATGGTAGGCTTTTTCATGGTGTGACTCGGAGACTTATGACGAAAAGGAATTTGTTGTTTATGCACTTCTAACTCTTCTTAAAAAATAAGTTGACAGTAGAGATCACTTCTTTTATTTACACTGCACGCTGTCCTTGTGGGCACAGGTCACAATAACATGATCTGGTCGCAGGTTATCACTTTTACCGACGACACAGATCCTTTGAAAGTTAATTCCTCCGTTTTCGGCTTTTTGCTTCTTGGTAAATTGAGTGGAGCATTATCTTCCAGCTATGGTTGTTTAGGTTCGGACCCCACCTGTTCTTTTACTGCATTCATGGTGTTCACGGGATCGCTGAGTTGGCTTCTTGGCTTTTGGTTATGCGTTAGTAACGTCCACCGGGTCTTTTTGTGTGAGTCAGATGAATCTTTAGTTACGGCTCTTCTAGCCTCAATGTAATCTTGACCCTGCTTCACCAGCAGCACCCTGGATATCTCAATAGTTTTGCTGATTGGATTTCATCGTCGGAAATTAAGTCAATATCCTGGACGGAGTCTATCCTCAAAATGGTCTTTTTTGCATTATTGAATGCGTCAGGCGTCTCCATCTTTGTTACATATTCTTTTATGCTTTTCTTTGGTTTACAACTTTGAGAATGGGTTTTAAAAAATAATTCTGCTAATTTCTTGGTGTACTCCAGCAAAGGCATTAGTGGAATAAGGCAATGGGGTACGGTCGATGGCCCAAGTTTGGGCTAGTCGCGATTAGTTTTCTATCCAGTCACGCATTCTAATCTTGAGGTAAAACATATTGACTCTACGACCAGCGCCGTTTTTCCGGTGCAGACTGTTAGCGAGATACTTTTGGTCTTCACTTGTCAACATCCTACTGTTCTACTTACACCTCGGTACCTTGTACCGTAGTACCTCGAGTAATATAAGGTATTTATACCCCGCTCTGTGATCAGCAGTAGGACAAAGCTATGTCTAAAAGGACCAGTATATTATCACCAAAGTCCAAAGTAACTTAGTTGTGTTTAGTCAGAGTTTTTTTTTGTAGGGATTGCCAAGCTAGTTTGGAGGGAATGTGATAGTAGTTTGTAGGGTCGCTTGACCATTTGATAGGGCTGGAATATTTCTCTAGTGCCACAGACCAAATATGCTAAATGCATTGAGTAAATTAATAACCAGCTACAAACAAACATAAATGAGGGAAGTGCGGCAATATGGATTACTGAGGACAGATCTACGATTGGTGGATGCAGAGGTCTCTTGAAGGTCTGCACCGAAGTCATGGCTACTAAGCACGCACCTACGAAAGAATGGATTTAGAATCATAGCCATTGAGTTGCGTTTACGAATTGTCGGTGAACGCACGTGGTTTTTCGTATGATTAAAGATACTAATTTGTTGTGGTAAAAAGTTAGTTTTGGTGCGAAATTATTAATCGAAGTTGTGCCTAAAGTGATCATCTTTCACTGGATGGTGTCTTCTATAAAGATAAGTCAAATTTAAGTTAGTTTTGAGGATTTAATTTATTTTATTTTCGATTCTTCGAGCGGTTTTTTCGTTAACATATCGAGTTAGATTTTGAATGCGTGCGCTGTCCCACCATCCAGTTTGGAGAGGTGGGACCAATTGTACCTCAAGCAAGCACAATTTCAATCGTGTTTGTTCTTAGTATAGATAACAGCGGGCACCTGTTATGGAGCCATTGCGGGAAGGAATAGAAGGTTCCGGCATTTCTGTGGACGGAAATAGCCGGGATATTGAGACGGTTGCACCTAATAACGACACGTTACCCACGTCTTTTGCCACTGCTTTAAAAACAAATATAAAACTAAGCTCTCTATACCAGATCGTGAACAAGCCATAATCTTTGATGCTATTGATAGTACCAATAAAGATGATTATATTATTGCTACCGGTAATTTAGTTGGTCCAAAGAATATCCTGTTTGCATCCCGCGTGTCAAATAATAGGATATGTATTTATTTAGCTTCCAAGGATATTGTTGATTTATTTATTACAGATAAGGAAGGTATAACAATAAACAATACATTCGTTAAAGCGAGAAGACTGGTTTCTCCTGCAAAAAGAATTATACTGTCTAATGTGTCACCTTCTATACCAAATGAAGTTATCCTCGATGAATTAAAACGGTTAAATTTAAAGGTAGTATCACCGATCACATTTATAGGAGCAGGAATTAATAATCCGGAATACAAACATGTTCTTAGTTTTCGAAGACAAGTGTATGTAGTTTTAGAAACCAACGATAACTTACCAGATTCTGCCTTAATTTCCTATAAACAAAATTACTTTCGAATTTTTATTTCAACTGATGAAGTTAGATGCTTCTCGTGCAAAAAGTTAGGGCATATAGCGCAAAAATGTCCATTATTAAACAATAGTGAAGCTCCTGAATCTCATAATTTAGCCTCTATCTCTCAATTAAGCATAAATGCCCCATTAACTTCTTTCGACTCTCCGATATCTGAAAGCAATCAACAGGCGGAAGTGGAAACAGTTGTTAATCGTGAAGCTGTTCAATGTTCTAGTAATAAGGTAGATAATAGGTCGGAGCAAAAGAAACAAATGACTTTAGCTGTCAAACATACCTCTCCCATTTTATCAAAAAAACGTCAGGCAACTTCGTCAAATGAATCGTGTTCTAACCCTACGGAGGAAAGCAAACTTATTACAAACGGTAACAGATTTAGATAGAGAAAAAACTAAAATACTTGGTCCTTCTTTTAAAAAACCTGAGTCTAAGCGATTAAAACGAGATGAATTAAATTTTGACGACACACCCTCTTATAGGGAATTTGAAAATTTGTTTAGTGAACAAAGAATAGAATTAATGAATTTTAACGAATTTTGCAAGTTTCTAAATGATGTAAAAGGTAGGCACGATGTTGTGGATATTGCTAAGACATATACTTCCGATATTGAATCATTGCTTGAGTTAATCATTAAAAGTATTCAGTTGGTTAAATCTAAAGCTCTTAAAGGTCGTTTTAAAAGGATTGCCAAAAAAATAAAAGGTGGAGCTAGAACAGATTTTGATCTTAAGGAGCTGTCCTCTTCCCAAGAGGGTTATTCTACAGATACTTCAGATTCAAATTTTGCCTGATTTAGTAGTCTCAGATAATAAGTATAGTTTTCAAGTTTGTTTTATTGTAATTTTTATTCTGCTTTAAAATGGACAATAAGAAATTAAACATTTTGCAATGGAATACTCAGTCAATTCGAGCTAAACGTGAAAACTTAGATTATCTATTGTCAGAATATAATGTACATATTGCCCTTCTATCCGAAATTTGGCTGAAACCTACTGATTCGTATCGAATTAAAAATTATCATATACATAAAGACTGTAGGGATGATGGCTATGGGGGAGCTGCTATATTAATAAATAACAATATAAGGTTTGATCCTATTCTTTGCCCATTAACATTTCGAGATACAAATATCTGTGGAATTCACCTCCCGCAATTTAATATTAATTTTGTGGCCGTATACCGCACAGTGAACAGTGTGCTATCATCTAACGATTATATTAACATATTTTCTCACTTTTCACAATCAGCTCCGGTCGTAATTGGGGGCGACTTTAATGCACACCAGGAGATATTCGGGTCTGCAAAAACCGACAGGGCCGGTAACATATTACTGAATGCTATTGATCACCTAGAGTTATCTTTCATAAATAATGGTGTTCCTACCCGTATACTTCAACCAAACCAAAGTGGGTCTGCGATTGATATTACATTGGCGTCTCCTGAAATTGCTTCCAGAATGACATGGGAAGTACTAGAGGATTCGTTTAGTTTGGACCATTTTCCAATACATGTAACTATTAACGATGTTGCAATTCCTGAAAGTTTAATTTATCCAGCAAGAAAATGGCAGATAGTCAAATCTGAGCTTAAGAACTTTACAGAGTGTATGAGCAAAATATTTAACGCAGAATTGATAGGCCCGGATGCACAATCTAAAATCGAGTATCTAATTGATTCGATTTCCTTAGCGGCCAACCAAGTATTTCATGTTAATAGACTCTTTAAACCTGGTCCTCGTACTCCAGCACCTTGGTGGGACGAGGAATGTAGTCGTATTATCGATGAAAGGAAAAAAATTCTACAACAATACAAATCATGTAGGACCCTTGAAAACTACATAAAAACTAAGGAAGCTATGGCATATTCAAAACGTTTCCTAAAACATAAGAAAAGAAATAGTTGGAGGGCTTACTGTTCCAATCTAAATAGAGACACTCCTACTGCAGAGGATATGGAAAACCATGAGGAAATTTAATCGTCAATCCATCAGAATACAGGAGCCGTCCGCTCCTTGGTTGCCTGAGTTCTTAGATTCTGTAAGTCCAGATTGGGTGGAAAATAGAAAGCATACACTTAACAATGTATTACCAAATCAGTTTTTTGATCGTTATATATCTATGAGTGAATTGAATGACGCTTTACAAAAATACAATGATAGTGCTCCTGGACATGATAATATCCCATATGTGTTATTAAACAATTTACCATTAGAATTTAAAAATGTATTTTTATCCGCGTACAACCTGATGTGGTTAAATGGGGAAGAGGTCTCAGAATTGAAAAAGATAATCATGGTCCCTATTTTAAAACCAAAGGCAAATAAGGATTTAGCAAATTCATACCGACCAATATCTATGTTATCCTGCATTTTCAAAGTCTATGAAAAGATTATAAAAAATAGATTGGAATGGTGGTTGGAAGAACATCACATGCTACCTGCAAATCAATATGGATTTCGAAGGAGAAAAGGGACTAGAGACAAGTTGACAGACTTGATTGCGTCTATTGAGTTAGAGTACGCGAATAATAAATATGTGGGAGTTATCTTTTTAGATATTAAAAATGCATATAACTGTGTCGATCTTGATATATTAGAGCAAAAGCTGGTTCACCTTGGTATTTCGGGAAAAGCTGTTAGGAATATCACGCAATTATACAGAGAGCGAAAAATTTTTGTCCGATTATGTAATGAATATCATGGTCCTCGGATTTGTTCGGTAGGTCTCCCACAAGGATCTATATTGAGTCCTATCTTATTTAATTTGTATACAGCGGATTTTAATGATGGTGACAGCATTCACTATGAAGTAATACAATATGCCGATGACTTTTGCATAGTGGCATCGGATAAATCGAAGGATCTTTTGAGTGAAAGATTATCCTTGATAATGAAGAACTGCAGTAAATGGCTGAGTGATCATAATTTTGAACTATCCAACAACAAAACCAAGGTTATGTTTTTTAGTAAACATAAGAACCTCCCGCAAGGTAACATCAAGATAAACAATTCAGTTTTCCCTATCGTGTCATCTATAAAATATTTGGGCATGGTCATTGACAATAAATTCAAATGGACTGAGCATATTAACCAAGTTGTACAGAAATGTAATGCCAATATTAATATTTTACGCATGGTGACTAAAGTCAAATGGGGAGCAGATTTCAAAATTGCCAGAAACTTTTACTATACATGCATCAGGTCGCATTTGGATTATGGATGTCTGTTTTATGCGTCAGCTTCGAAGAGGCAGCTACGTCGTTTGACTGTTATTCAAAATACTGCCCTTCGTATTTGTGTTGGTGCCATGTGCTCTACACCGACAGAGGCCCTCAGGGTGGAGACGAGGGAGCCGCCCCTAGATTTGCGTCGTAAATACTTGGCGATAAAATACATTTTTAATTTGTTTGCTGGTGACTCATTGAAATTAATATCCAAAATAAAGCGATTGACTATCCTAAGTACCATACGGAAATATTGGAAAAACAGAAGGGCGCCTCTTATTGCAGAAGCGTATAAATACGTTAGCAAATCAGATAGAATTATCATGAGAAACGAAAATATTAATGTTAATTACTTTGATTTCTTAATGAAGCCAGACGTTCACTTTCCGTCTTATACAGGAAATCCTACTGCTGACTCTATTTTACATTACAAAATAACGGCCGACCTAAATAGTGAATTATTGATATATACAGATGCTTCTAAAACACTTAATGAAAGCGGATGCGCAATATGGGTTCCGAAACATAACTATAGCGGGATGTTTCGCCTGGACAGTAGAATGTCAATTTTCGCTGCTGAGGCAATGGCTATAGTGAAAGCAGTAGATTATATCCAAAACAATCGAATTAGTAAAGCTTGTATTATGTCAGACTCTAAAAGTGTATTGATGGCGATTCTTAATAATAACAGATTTCAAATGCATCCTTTTATATATAAACTAAGAACTAAAATCATGGAGATCAGAAGGGATGGCTTGTTAGTCAGTTTTTATTGGATCAAAGGTCACTCGGGCATTGAACCTAATGAAAAAGTTGATGGGTTGGCAAGATTGGCCGCTTCCAGTGGGGAGGATTGTCCAATGGGGATACATTGGAGAGATCTTTTAATTTCCACAAGAATCGAACTTTGGAAAGAGTGGGAGGATCGGTGGAAACAGTTGAATGCTGTTCGACCAACCCAGTATGCTTTAATACACCCGCTAATAAACCATAAGATCTGGCATGAAGGGTATAAAATTTCAAGGTGGTTTTATACAACGATTACTAGACTTAAGTTCGGCCATGGTTTATTCCCCGCACACCTGAATAGATTAAAAATCAGGGAGTCCAGCGCATGTGTTTGTGGCTGTGATAACGGCAATCTAGACCATCTCTTTTTTGAATGTCCATTGTACAATGTCCAGAGAGCCACACTTATGGAAGAACTGATAAACTGCACATTACTGCCCACCAACATCGTACAAGTTTTGAGAGAGGGTAATATTAGGGTTTTCTGGGTAATATTAAAGTTTATGAAGGCATGCAACATTGTCATATAGTTTGTCGTTTTTAGAGTCCTATTGTTTCAGTCCTATGTGGGTTGTTCCTGTTTTCCGTTGGCCTGACTGTGTTTGTGTTCTTTTAAGTCGTTTCGATGGGCCCCGAAACGTGAAAAATTGTCCTGCGTCCCCTATATGTGAGTGTGGTTTTAACGCTTTTGATAGGTAGCTAATGGGCTAAGTGCCCGAAATGCTAAAAAAAAAAAAAATACTTTTAGCCATAGTTTGAGTGTGAAATAAAATTTTATACGATACACGTCCGGTAGTGCTGGTAACAGATATTCTAGACTCGGCTCCTCGGCTCATTATCGTTGTATGAGATTTTATGAATTTATGATTAATAAATATCCCGAACATGAATATTTTTCAGTAATAATTTTTTTTACTATTTTTAGGGTTTTAGAATCTCTGTTTGTTATTTTATTTGATTTTTGACTTTTAGAACTCTGTTTCATTATTTTTTTCTTTTGATATTGTTTATGAGCCCTGTCACCGAAATTTATGGTTTACATTATGTCATGCTTCGATATAAGAATAGGTATGAAGAGAAAAGAAGCACGAGTACGTTTTGATTATCAGGTGAGGGTTGTCTTATTATTTTAATTTTTTTCATTACAATGCGAACGTAATATTGGATTTATTATTATTTCTACAAACTTTATAAATCATGGTTACAACAGCTTCATTCGTTCGTGCATTCATTCAGATTCACGATTACTTGCTATTCAATAGAAATTAGGTATTTTTGAAATTCTTTTCACTTATTGGTATTTAGCGAATCCTGATGAAAACAGCTAATAATTCGTTTAGACAAATGGTTATTAATTTGTTATTCATAGCAACAATAGCGATATAAGAGTGAGATTTAGCGAGCTATGACAATTCGTCGAACCTTATTAAATTTGTGCTGTAGCCTCGTGCATAGGTATGTATGCATGCAGCTATAATCCTTCCCATTTCCAGTCGTTCAGAATGCAATCTACAGCTTGTAACTTTTCACCTTGTATGTATAAATTGAATAAAACAATTTCAATCGCTCGAAAACTGTTGAATCAAGCATTTCATTTCCCTCAGTTATAAACGCAAGTAAGCAGGTTTCCAGCATGCGAATTGAAATTCAAATAACTTTTTATTTGGGAATGATTGACGCAGATCTCAAATGAATATCTCCTGAAGTGCTTTTGTTACAGCAAAAGAAGAGTGCTCGAAACCTCCATATCGACGTAATGTGTAGCGTATCACATTACAATACATTCATGTATGCGTTACGGATATCGACACAGTTCCTTCGGTAACAACGCAAAAACAATTCCGTAATAATCCATCCCCTAACAGGGATTAGCTGTCGCGAAAAACCCGTTGTAACGAGACGACAACCGTCACTTTCCCCTTCGAGAGACGTGAAATATATTATCGTTTTTTCTTCGACTCTGGAGCGCTCTCAGATTATTATGTGGAGTTCACATTATGGCGGCACAACTTCTTCGGTCTAAATAATTTTGATCCCATAATGCGACTGTCAGAGAGAAAGGGCGGGCGGTTCCAAAGTTAGGTAGTATTTGCATACTTTCCTATACAATGGGGTTGGGTTCCCCGATATACTCGCGCGCGTGCGGCAGCCTATATAAGCGGAAGTATATGATGTGAAAAATATCTTATCTTATACGCACATTTATGGTATATTGCGAGAAGCATGTTCTCCCTTTTGTTGTTAAAGGTCTACAGTTTGCCCGTTTTTTTTCCGTAGCGACCTATTTCCCTTATTCTTATCAAAACCGTCCGTCTGAAGATGGAATCTATTTTGTGAGAATTTTCGAGGTCAATTGAGGAGAAAATGATGATTTTACATTGAAACGCTGAAATAGGGCGGTTTGTATGAATCGTTATTGTATCTTGTAAATAACAATGAATTGGCAAAATTTTCCGCACACTTTGTTACCTACGACTGATAAAACCTCTGTGAAAAAAGTGAATAAATGAACTTACTTTCCTTTGGCTGAATGCATCCAAAGAAAAAGAGAGCGAAAATGTGAAGAATATTAGGGTTCTTTCAGTCATCGTCACACAGGAGATTTAAAGTTTTTGCCACCAGTCACTGGAATGTGATGGTAAGAGTCCTATTACGTGCCTGTGACTAACTATTCTGAAGTAGAGCAAGATCTCCTAATTTGGACTGTCATTTAAAATGGACTAGTATCCTACTTCTGTTAAAGTTTAAAATTGGCACAATCTCATTGTCGTTTGCTGCATAACACGAATGAAGCCGGTAACAGTTAGCTGTAATTGTCCCTGATGAAAGTATCACGCTAGGCTGTGATTCTGTAGGTATTGACGTAAGCTAGTGGTGAAGAAACCTAAGGAATATTTGCAAAACGCTAAGAAATATGTTCAATATTTTGTGCCATTATTAAAGAGTAGAGTTTCTTCTACATGCAATTTTTCCCGTTTCGCGATTATCTGTACATTTAATAGACGAAAAGGTTTGTGAAATTTTATTAGTTATCAGTTCCCTAAATTGAACCGCACGCGGTTTCTTAAATTGAACTGGTTCAAATTAGAGCCCTATTTCAGAACCATGGAAGGCTAGGGAAGTACTGTAAATAGTCCTAAGCCCGAACGGAGAGTGCGCTTCCAGCTTTGCGGAATAATGAAGCGAGCTAAATGCTGTTGCAAGACATTATAACGTTCCTAAGACAACGCTCCGACGAAACAAATAAATACGCAATCGGAGCTAAGGAGAAACTAGGGCATATTTCTAATCTCCCTCCTGCAATAGAAGAAGAAATAGTTAACCACGTTCTTATCTCGGATAAAAGGAAAAAGTGATGCACTTCAAATATCGCTGCTTCTGAACGAAGCTTATGCGAGGGTAGCAGCAGTGGGAAATGTGTAAATGAACTTACTAATTGTGGCCTCTACCCTCTGGATAGGAACGTATTGCAAGATTCGGACTTCTCTGTTGTAACTATGAAAACAAACACACCGAGATGGTATACAAACTCAAGCAGATTTGAATAGTCTGGAAAACGTAGCAAACCAGGTTATCTCGTGAATCTTTTCTGGTTACATCTATATCAAGAGACTAGAGCGTCAAAAAAAGTGTTCGTGCCGGAGATTTTGCCATTACCAGTGTTACAGAGAAGGAGGCGTGCTGGTATTTCTAAATCTACTTTGGCTATTACTGAAAGTCCGTACAAAAATGATTTGAAGGAGAAACAACGGAAAAATGCTGTTTCCAAAGGAATTCATGGAAATCTATTGACCAAGAAGAAGAAACTCAGTTTTGACAAAACCAAGCGTATAGAAAGGTAATCTAGTGAATCAAAGGACGATGAAATCACATGTTTGTGTCTAATTTGTTTCAAATCATACTCAAAATCCAAATCAAGAGAAGGACGAGTGTAATGCCTTACGTGTAAGAAGTGGCCCTGCGAAACATGTACACGAGGCAATATTTATTGTTATGTGTGCCTGCACTGTGACAGTGCCGGCGCCAAAAAAAAAAAGAAATGATTAAAAGCGCATTAAAATATTTGCGCTTTCTCATGAAAATTGAAATAATGATTAATAAAACAAATAGCTTATTTAATCGCAAACAACAAATTGTTTCTAATATCGTTGGTTTTCATTTGATTTCTAACACTGTTCGGCATTAACATTTGAATTTGCGGTTATATTTTGGTGTTTTCTGATAAGAAAGTCCTTGCTTCTCCTTAAGAGGTCCAAATTAGGAGGCCTTTCCTTAGCTACGTTCCAGTGACGTCTCTGGAACTGGGTTCCGCGACGTCCTATGAAGTTTCGATAACGTAACCGAGACGTAACATTTGCAAATAGCAAGAACGCAAAAATCTCTATAAGTATAACTAAATAGATTTGTAACTTTGAAGTAATTAATACATGTTCCGATGATAACATAGACAAATTTTGGATTTAACTTTCAAGAGGTGTCGACCTTAAGGCGTATTACAGCAATACGACATGGTTTTGGCTACTATCGCTTTGCACATTAAAGTAATATTGTTTGGCAACCATATGGTTCTAAATATAATAATAATAATAATAGTTTATTTCCTACAGGTAATACCCAATTACAGGAAAACATAATGCACACATCTGCAATAAATTTTCACAGTTAACGCATGAAGACATAGTTACCCAAAGATATAACAATATTAAATGTAATAATTAAACAAATAACGAGGATACAATGCTTCAGCACCCAGGGGCCAATCAGGGTGACTAACAGTTACAGACACACAGGGGATAGCAGGCCACGGATAGGAAACAGTAGAGAACAAAGGAGAAGCTAAAAGAGTGACACTCCTATTGCAATCCGGAAAAGTGTATATGTATCTTGTACAAAGTAAAAATGGTTAAATACGGAAAAAAGTTTGCTCTCAGAAAAACCTTATATATGAGGAAACGCGAATGTTTAGTAGTATTAAATATCGTTTTAACAAAGAAAGCAATAACCAAACGTAAAATTAATACTCACACTGCATAAAGCAATAATAACTAAATACGATGACACAAATTCACATAATCAATCGTCCCAATACACTACAAAAACAGAGATATAAATGTAAGCGTATCGCAGACGTGCACTTCACTTGACGATACGACCATTATTTTTCAAATATGCTAACACCCAGCTACTGGTAACAATTACGTTACAGTTACTACTATGTCAGACATTTAGTAGAACACGTAACAATTTTCGAGTCGAAGTTCCAGTCTCAGTTCCAGTCACTTCTATGCTGGTTGGACTAATATTGAGCATCCTTCCGTATTGTGATCGATTCTGACATTAAAAATGTTTCAAACGTTTATTAAAAGCAAAGAACAGTGCTAAAGGCGATAGATATTTGAAGACATAGACATCAACATTTAATTCACTCCTTATTCATAAAACACAATATCAAATTGAATATACATATAATAAGAAATAATAATATAATATAATTGTACCAAGTCTTTAAAGTATTTTTTTGAATAATATGACGGTTTGAAAAAAGGAGCTCAATATTAAACATTTTTTTCTAAAATAGCTATATTATCAAAAAAAATTATTAGCCAGTTAACTAACCACTTCAACCAGATAATGTGATATAGAATTTCACATTTAAAGAGGTCTAACAGTTCACAGTTCAGTCAAAAACAATAATGATAGGGACATGATGTAGTTTCTTTGCAAATTGAGAGTGTTTCGTGGCAGGATCTTAAAACTAACCTTTCCAGGTGATATTCATGGAGGCACAGTCACTGCTTTCTTACATTGAACCGCGTGATCGATGAGCAGTTTTTTTCAACATCCGAAAGTTGGTATCCCAAAGGGAAGTTTATAACAGATTAACAGATACACAAATGGATGGTAATATTGTACCAAATCTGTACCTAACCCAGAGCGAAGTTTTCGCTAACGATAGCCACTTTACACTGTGGGTGACAACACAAATACAATTAAATTTATTTTATTTGAAGTGTGCTACTGGACATGAAGGACTATGAAAATAAAATAGACGTTTTCCCAAATCGGTTTCATTGATTACAAAATTACTACATATGAAAATAAATATTAGCACGAAAAGTAAATGTAAGTATGTAATTACATTTAAAAATATCCGCTACTTATAATTAGTAAATTGTAGGAGGCAAACTTTCAAAGTCAGAAGTATATCGACAAAAAGTATCATTTTAAAATAAAACTTGTTATAGATATTCTGAAGTAGAGTAGAAATAGATATATATATATAATATATATATATATATATATATAGACGTATAAACGGTCATTGTACAGCCCGCTCATGGTATGAGCCCCATCTCGGGCTGAACAACGTATCAGGGTGTAGATGCTGTTTAAATGACAGCTAATGTGTATCTGAAGTTGTTGCAGAATTTTTGTCTGGGCTTTAAAACGCATCATTACCCTGTACAACATACGGCACCTAGTTCGTGTTACCTCCCGCCAGGGAGCGCTGAATTGTATATAATATATGCACCTCCCACCGTGTGTAGCCCTTATATTAATACAGCGTTGAATAGCCCGAGGTACGGCAACACTGTTCATTCGTTTACTACTTTCGTTGTTCGAATTCATTTCTGGGTAACATCGTATCATTCGGATCCATGACGAAAACACACAATTATTTTTTACGGTTATTTTGACGTTCGCTAATATGCACGTTAGCTTTTAAAAAATTATGGTGTAAAAACTGTAAAGAAACAAATTTTTTTCTGTAATATTCAAAGTTATAAATCATCAATCAGAAGGTGTAAAGATTTCTTTATAGTTTTATCACATAACTTTGAAAAGCGTAATAATTAATTCGCACAATTGTAATATCCCGCAAATACGAAAAACATATATGTATTATCTTTACTTTCCTCTTTCCTTGCAAAAAATGTTAATCCTAACATTGCTTATTTGATGTATTTTGTAATAACTACTATATTGTTACTATATTTATTATCGAGCTAGAGTAAAAGTAACGCGGTAATAGCTCATTGTGTTAGCTAGGTGATATTTGGAAGCTCCCGATTTAAACGACACAACTTTAGAATACGGTAGTGACAGATGATAATATTTTATTTTTTTATATTCAGTAAGTAAGTATATTAATAAGTGGAAAGAGAAGTGTTAATTATAAGATTACAATATATAGGTGTTTTATTTTTTGATCATCTCTTACGTCTGCCACTCTCATATTATGAAGTTGTGTTGTATGAATCTGGAGTTTGTAAAAAAACGTAAAGAAGACAAGGAGCTGTTCGCGCCCTTTCAGTACTTCGATAATAGATAAACTATAGTTAAGTAATTGTAGTTAACAATTATTTGAAATTGTAATTCATAATTTTTGGCAACTAAAGTGATTGTAATTGACTAACAAAGAGTGAGAATTGCTTACCCACATTTTATTAAATAATATTTACCTTTTTAATATTCTGTATCGCGAATAATAAATACCTAATTTTGTAGTAACATTATTTTTATGCACTTCTTCCATATGTAGCAAATTACAATAAATGTGTAAAATTCAGATTAAATGCTTCTCCGCTGCATTTAATTTAATTTTCTAGTTACTAAGTTGACAATATCAACTACTAATTATATTTATTATATTTATTTAGTTTGTAGGTCGATCTGTTAGCTTTCCTTAGGCTCGATTCATTGAAGTAAATTGAATGGCGAATTATATATTCATTAATTTTTTCATAAAATTTTAGATTATAAATAAAAGGAGAGCAGAATGTGGGAAGGTTGAACAATATTGTAGAACATATGCACAAAAAAGTTCTTTTTATTTATTATTTGTTAAATATCAATGTATACTACCTTAGAAAAAAAAAAACAGTAAAACTAATTATTTTTATTATTTTTTATAGCAATTATAGACGAAAGCCTTGATTTTAACCTAATTTTTTCCGTCAAATTCCTTTTTATATTGCTGTAACAATACTTCTACTTCATGTTTCTTTGGTGCTTTCATATCTTTTATATGTGTACTAAAGAAATTGGTAAGTATTTTTTTCTGTTTCTCACTCCACCGAACCCTTTGAATTTTTGTTTTTCTTTTACCTTTTGTTACGTTATCTGAAAATAATAAAAATAAAAAACAATTGATATGTTTACAATATAGTTCAAATAAAAATGTACAAATACTGACCACAATCTTCATCTGAACTTTCTATATTTTGGTTATAGTTTCTAGAGTTTTCATGTTCATTACAATCAGTAATACTACTAGGACCAGCCACTACCTTTGCAAAGTCACATGTGGTGCACATGTGCTCCGTTTCAATCGAGTCTGAATCTGAATCGGAATCATATTGTCGAAAATTCAATTTCGTCTAGGTTTTGCCGCTATATTCTGCTCCTTTCCTTTATTAATTGCCATTAGTAGTTTGGACACCTTTGCCGTTTGATAATATCTTGTGGTAATCTAAAGGAATGTTTACGGTGTATATTTTATAATATAATAATGCCTAATACGTTACTAAATAAAAAGGGAATTGAAAGAAATTTTGAAAAACTTTTGTTTCTTTTCCATGTTATAGTTGCTAATTATTAATCGGTGAAAAATATCTAAAAATTTGGTCTACTTACAAAAAGGAAATCCTCTAGTACATTTAGGGACAACAAAAATATATATACAGAGTTTTCGACGGAAGTGGCTAGTTAGAAATTTCCGGCTTAACGAAATTCCTCAGTTTTAAAAATTTGTGGGTTCGCAACCAAGTGAGAACAATCAATTATATATAACGATGTAAATGTCAAAATTTTAACAAAAATCGCAATATCTCAAAAACAGCTGAAGATGAGTATAGGAACCCTAGTACTAATCGTCATAGAATTTTATGGTAAATTCAAAAATATAAAATATATAGGGGTTCTATTTGAAATAACAAAGTTCATGGCGACTTCCGATTAACCGGAAGTGCAAAAAAGTTGGAAATATTTTAGAAAAAAGTAAGTGCCAAGTTGTTGCAAACCCCATGCAAATATTCAAAACTAAGGAATTTCGTTAAGCCGGAAAACTTCTAACTAACCATTTCCGTGGAAAACCCTGTATATAATCAGAATACTAACCGGTAAAACGTTTCATGTGTTTTTTTTGTATGTCCCATAAACGACGCGAACTGTTCGATTTCTTTTTCGTTTAGATTCATAACTTGTAATGTTGTTGCAATTTGTTTCCTCAAACGAGTGGACGTAAATAATTCTTGATTTTCTACTCCCGACTCCGAAGCCAATTTTTTTAATACATGATAACCACTAAGAGATTTATCATTTGTAGAAGGATTTGGAAATAAATATGATTTGTTTTGGTACGCATTCGTGTCTTAAGCTCAGCATCACTTCAATAAACTTTTGAATATTTTTTGGAAATAGAATTGCTACTGGTCTAGTTTGTTTCCCACCAGTGACAACCCTTTTGAAACTTTTTGTAAAAGCCTTTTCATTCTCCGACAATGTTTGTAGAAACTCTTCCTGTTGTTTTATTGAAATATCGGTAGTGTTGTAAGATGCCACTGTTAAATATTGAACTTCACTAATGCGCTTTCTATTTAAAAGTATAGTTAGCGCTAGAACATTTTCACACAATCTTCTAAATTCTTTTTTTATTTCATGTTTTTTCTTTAATTTTTCACATGAAGATTTTGCTTCTTGCATTACAAATTCTTGAAATTTTGTAAGATCACTTGTTAAAGGAAACAGTTTTGGCTTTTGCCACTGATTTTCTTTCAAATTTTTCAAAGCCAAGCTAGATATTTCAGAATTCCATTGACTTGCTATGAGGTGTCTCAATCTTTTAATGTTCTTTAATGTTTTCTCTGGATCTTCACAGGGAAGGAAACGACTTCTCTTAATGATCATTTTGTTAGCAACATCGCACACTTGTTTTAGTGTGGTACCCATATGCAGTGCTAAGCTACTTGCTTTAAAAGTCCTAGCTTCAGCGTCGTATCCACTTATTATTTTGGTACCTATTATGATGTTGTCAAAAAATTCCGGTATCAGTGCATCGATTAATCTACCAACACCTGTGCTTTCTCTTAGGTTTATTAAGAGTCTGCCCAACTCTCTCATTTTATTTGATATAACAGTTCTTATTTGAACACGTTTATGTCTCCGCAAAAGATTTTCTGCGTAACTACATATGAGTACATCACCAATAGCAGTTTTTGATATGACATCGGGCCTCATGATTGATAGAACTTCCTTTTTAAGTCTCAGAGAATCATAGAAATCGTTATTACTTGAACATATACGTAGCATTTGTTCTTCTCCAAGGTGATTTTGACGTCCCAAAATTGATGTTTTGTTTAATGAGCATTTCTTTCTATGCCTTCTTAAATAATTTCTTTTAAAATATCCCAAACAATCCTGACATGTGACATAAAGATCCTTTCCCTTTTCTATATTCTCCTCAATTAGTTCTTTTGGCCTTCTTATTGGACGCACGATATTAGATTGTTTTGTGTTAAAATAATTTCCTTGGCGACGTAGAACATTTAACAAAATTTTCCTCTTGGGATCTTTTAAAGATAGCGTCAACATTTCTTTCACAGCACCTTCATTGCCATGATTTCTAGTTAAGTGTCTAGGAAAGTGCGTTACATCCTTGTAGCAATAAGGGCAAACACTTCTCTTTGTCCACGGTCTATTGCTACTAGAATTTTCAATACTCTGTTGGGGCTCCTAAAACAGTTGTGCATACTACTAGAAGACATAATTATATAATCTGTAATTTCCGTTAGTAGGTGTAAGTAACTCATTATGCACCTCATTACTTACCGTTCAACCTACTCTAATCTAAAGCGATACGCGAAAAACTGGTCTATTATATAGAAAAGTCTAATAAAGTTTTATATAGTTCTTACCATTACAATTTTGCCAAATTTAATAATTGTTCTATCTACATTATTTTGTTCGCTTATTTTAGAGTTTGTACCATTTGAATTTAATTGGGAGGTAATATTTTTCAGAACGTCTACCCTTTCATTTTGAATAATCGTTATTTTATCGCTATCACTTTCTCTCCCTTTTGGTACAGATATTCCATAGCACTGCTTATGTATATTACTCTGCAAGGTAATCTAAAATATATTTTTACAATCTGTTGTCTAAAATTTGCAGGAAGGTTACTTTTACCTGCTGAACATAAGGAACTTCAAATGACTTGTTGATCTGAGAATCTGGGGAAGAGGAATTTATTATTGAATTCCAACTCATCTCAACCTCATCCTTATAAGGATCTATTACTGTTGGATGAGTGTTTCCTTTTATGGATGGTGTAATTATATACTGGAAACTACTTGTGTCATATATGTTAGTGTCCTGTACTGACTGGGAATACAAATCTGTACGAAACGGTAATGCGTTTTGCAAAATAGTATATGTTGGTTCTGTGTTATTTTGTGTTTCGTTTGCCGCAGTTTCAGCTGATGCAGACTCTAATAAGTTGTTCTAAAAAATTAAATTTTACTGAGTATTTTGTAGTAGTTTTATAATTAATCTCACATTTGTGACATTAAGTGCATTGTTCTCTAATAATTCCTTTTCTTCTTTACGCAGCTCTATACAACGACTTACGCTATTATCAGAAATCTAAAACACATAGATACATATCCCTAATGTTTTGGCTTTTACTTGGATCTGGAAAAAATATCTTTGAACAAAAACAATTGTTGATCAAATTAATAAATCAGTTGCCACGGTGATCATTATTAAACTATGTTTAATGTCAATATGACCACGAAAAGCCACGTAAGTATAATTTTTTTTAAAAATGCCGTTTTTCCGTTACGCCTAGTTGCCAACTTGGAAAAGGTGTATTTGTGTTGCGTCATCCAACGTCAGCAGCCTGCTGCCACTAATGCTGTAACAATAGGCGACTGCCCAGCTGCGCGCGCAATCGCACAGTTCTCTATTCCTACAGTTCCACTGGCAGACGTTAGATATTTCAAGTGCGTGATGGATTTTATAAAATTGACGAAATGTCAGACACCTACTGCTAGATACATATACATACTATTCTAACCATGTTCTAATAATATATTTTAATAATAAAATATTAAATCAAGTGAAATTGAAGTGAAAAATGTAATCAAATAAACGTTATATTTTCATTGCAATTAATGCAACCAATATCATTTTTGGAGTTTATCACTATTAAACGAATATAAACGTGACGATTTATTAACTTACATTCGTTTTATTCAAAAATATTTCCATAAGGATCAGAGAAATCCAAAAGAGGATTCAATAAGATTATATCATGTCTAATATTTCTATTAATTTTTTAAGGAGCCTTACCGTATCCTCCGAAGTATTTAATTCTATTTGATCATAAATAAAGGAAGCATCACTTCCGTTATAGGATGGGGATGATATAGAATATCGATTTATAGAGTCTGTTCCTGAATCATTGGGATTCAATTCACAATAGATTACCTGGAGTTGAAAATATTAAGGTTAGGAATCGTGCATCAAGAACACGTACGTATAATATTCATAAAATAAAATAAATATATAACACTATTTATGTGACCATAAATAAAGCATAAACATTTGAGGATATTAGGTAGACTATTGTGTTATACCTTATTTTTAGTTTCTCGTAAATTGTAAGGTAATTGTGTGGGTAAATTTTCTCGATCTACAAAGAATTCAAATTTAATGCATTTAATCTCAGCTATATGAGAAGTTCATACACACCTGCTTTATCAACTAAGTCCAACATCAACTTACCCCGATTACCCAACATTTTTCCTACACGTATCACCCTTATTCTAATTATAAACTCAACTGCAATATCAGAAAACCGTTGACTATTTCCCAATTCCCCGTAATTTAAATTCGTTTTTAACGGCAACAGTGCTGGGCTAAACAACGAGCAGAAAATATAAATTTGTGTAAAGGTGGGCTACACAAGTTACACTTTATGTGTACGGGCTTTACAGCATATTGATCATATATAAAAATTAAACCAATAGAAAGGCCTTACCCCTCATTACTGCCTATTACTAAATACATTGAATAGTGTTATTTAACAATATATACACTTAAAGTTGTGGATATTAATACCGGGTGGAAGAGCGTTCCGATCATATAGTGGGCTTCACAAAGTCCGGTTTATACGTATATATATATATATAAAATTATTACATTGCAAGATCATAATTAGGTAATTTCTTCGTTATACATTGGTAATTTCCTGTGTGAACTCCTTTCGTCCAGACAATCTTTAATGCAACACTTGGCTGCACTTATTCTTATACATACGCTAATATATGATTAAGACTGAAAGAAAAACTATAGTTTGAAATAGCGTTTTATATTTCCGTAACTGTAAATTAAAGAAACATACTAGCATCTGATCCTTTAGTTTCCCTAGAAAAGGGAAACCAGTAATTTCTTCTGATCACAATTCCTACCCGATATTAAGGTCGATTACCATTTAATCGATATAGCCTAGAACAATTTTTAAAGAGAGACAATATAAGTAAATACTGTCACCTATAATTCATTATATTGAGATAAATAACTACAAAGAAAAGTCCTGCCTCTTCTAGCAATCACTATAACTACATATAATAGGTTTTAGAATTTACTAATTTAATCGAAGATTGTCCATTAGAATTAATAGAAAGTAGCTATCAGTTTACATACAAAACTCAAAAACTCAAAACAAGGTTTTAAAAGATGCATATTTCTTATGTAAATGAACATCTAATTTAATTTATACAGCTATAATCTGAACTTAAAAGAGAAAATGATATTAGATCTTAAAGAATACATTCAATTTACAGTTTGCATATATAATTCATCTACGTAACTATTAACTAGTGTTTAATTAAAAGCTTTTACGCAATGGTACGCACGAGAATTCAGTAATTAATTGATTAGGCTTTTTCTAGATATACAACTTATTATGAGTTGTTTTTGATTAAAGGGTATGATATTCTTTTACCTAGCTCAACTTGAAAATATGTTTAATGTTATCATGAAATGTTAATGTATTGTTCGTAAAAAAGTCTGCAGAGGAACCTTCCCGAAGGAAAACAACTCTATTTTAATCTTTGTGAAATTTTTTAGACAATAAAACCGTTTGTTATGCAAAAGGAATTGTTCACAGGTTTCTCTTGCGTCAGGTATGCTATAATATATGTATGATGTACAAATGTAGCTTCGTATTAAATTGTGTTTAGAAGTGAAACATATTCCAAATGCATTGTATTGTAAGTCAATTTACTTTTGTGAAGCTGTACTCAAAAGGACTTTTATATACGTATGTATGTGCATACTTGTTTGCTTTGTCCGTCATAAACACGTTGCTTTTATTTATGAACTAAAAAAATTACCAAAGTTACAGTGAATAGATACAAAGCTAGGTACATACATAATCAGAGCAAGGACGCGGCAAACATTGCATATATGAAAGTCAACTATGCTTTTTCTTTCTTGAGATAGCGGCTTTTTGCACAATTTAATGAAAAATTTTACTAAATTAAATGATTTTTTAACGTTTCGACAATTTTTTTATTGTCTTCTTCAGAAAATCATCAATGCTTTTTTACATTCTACAATTCAAATTTTATATATATAATAACAGTTTAAATTTTATAGATAAGTCTATACTTACATACATTTAATAACACAACACAAACATTTTAAAATTTTACATTAAAATTTACAAACAAACAAATATATGGCTGCGCAATTGGCTCACCCATATCTAGCAGAATAGCCCAATTAGTTCTTGAAAATCTCGAAAGACATGTAATTATCAATTTAGATTTTAAACCAACTTTTTATAAAAGATATGTAGACGATTGTTTAGCTTGTATTGCAGAAGAGAAAATCTCACAATTTCATCAGTTCTTCAACGAATTTCATCCGAAATTACAATTTACGCTCGAAATAGAAAAAAAAATTGCAGTTTAAACTACTTAGATCTTACTTTGATTCGAGAAAATAATAAAATTTTGACAAAATTATATCATAAACCAACATTTTTCTGGTCGTTATTTAAATTTTCATTCTGCCCAACCGTTCCTTTACAGAAAAAAGCCCACTTTTAATATTTAACATAACCTTTCTGTGTTTTTTTTCCTCTTTGGTCTGAAGATGAGTGTTAAAACACTCGAAACATGTAGCCATTAGTATTTTACCAATAAAGAAAGAGTTTGTGAGATTCTGCACCTACTTCCATTTCCTTCAACGTAATTATACGTATATAATTAGTTGAAATAATAACTAATAACAAATAAACAATAAATTAATCTTTCTACATTGTTGCTTGTAATTGGGGCGAAATGAAAGTGAGGGAAGCATGGGGATACTAATGCTTCGACCACAGTTCTAAGTTAATATCCTTTTCGCAAATTTTCTTTATAACTGAGGAGAACTAAAAGTATATTGGTTGGGATAGTATACAAATAGAACTTTATTCTATAAATAATAGAAACAAAGGGAAGTGTAAACATTTATAGATGTAGATATTTATAAGCCTCTAAAGTGGTACAATTACTCAACTGCCAAGTCTAGATAGCACTGACTACTATTCAATATTTAAAAAAGATTGTGTAACCTGAGGAAAGTGATGTTTTCGTAGATAGATAAAACAAGGGTATGCTGATGATATTGTCATATACGCAAGAGGCAAATTTGAGAATACCCTCTGTGACATAGTTCAAAGAGGTTTGAACTTCACCAGAAGATGGTGTCAATCGATGGGACCCAATGTCAACCCTAGTAGCATTTACCAGGAAAAGAAAATCCAATCTTAGAACCATAAAACTGGATGGGCAAAATATAGAATGGAGAGCGGAAGTTAAATATCCAGGTCTTACCCTAGACAATAAACTTCTATGAAACAAACATGAATTTGAAGTAACCAACAAGGCCAAAAGAGCTCTGATGGTGTGCAGAAACTTTGCAGGGAAAATTTGGGGATGCAACCCAAAAATACTGCTTTGGATGTATACAGCGATAGTGAGACCGATCATCACCTATGCATCAGTAGCATGGACCAAAAGAACTAATCTGGCCACCGCGAGAATTAACCTCTCGAAAGTGTAGGCTACTTGCATGTGTATGCATAACGGGGGCTATGAGAACCTGCCCAACAGCAGCTATTGAAGTAGTATTGGATCTTGCCCCCCTCCACATTGTAGTAGAGGGTGTGGCGAAAAGAACCGCACTAAAAATGGTCAAGGAAGGAATGATTAGGCATAGGCCTCAATCTCCTGACGGTGATCAAACCTGGGATATGCCCCGGGATGATATGTTAAAAAAATTTAGCTTTGTGAAAGAATTCACCATAAAGCTAACTAACAGGAGCGAGTGGGATCACAACACCATCTTAAACTTGAATACAAATGCCATCAAATGGTACACTGATGGCTCCAAAACGGCAGAAGGAACTATAGGAATATATGGGCCTAGAACTACATATTTCGAAAGCTTGGGAAAATACCCAAGTATATTTTAGGCGGAAATACACGCTATTGGAAGATGTGTTCAGTTCATTATGGATGGGAACTATCGGAAGCAGGAGATTATCATCGTGTCTGATAGTCAAGCAGTCATCAAGGCGCTGAACTCATATGAAATCAGCTCCAAGATGGTCTGAGAATGCCTAGGGAAACTAAATGAGCTAGGCAAAAGAAATAAAGTAACCCTCCTGTGGGTTCCGGGTCACACAGGAGTGGAGAGAACGAATAACGGATAACCTCGCAAAAAAGGGCTGGAATGCCTTTTGTAGGACCTGAACCCTTTTGCGGGTTAAGTAGCAGTAGAATACTGAAGGAACTAAAAATGAAAATGGAGCAGAGAAAATCCAGTTACTGGGAAAATCTCCAGGGAATGAGGCAAAGTAAAATTCTTCTGGGGATTTATAACCAGAGGAGGTTTACAGAATGCATCAACCTGAGTAAGAACAATGTTCGCATATTAACAGGAATACTTTCAGGCCATTGTAGACTGAAAGGACATCTGAGTAAGCTTGGATTGGAAAAAGATCCTGAATGCAGATTTTGTGGGAAACAGGATGAAACATCCATCCACCTCCTCTCAAACTGCGTAGCACTGTGCAACTCGAGGGCATTGTACCTGGGAGCATGTGAAATCGAAGAGGGAGATTTACCTAGACTGGGGCCCTCTGACATCCTACACTTTCTAAAAGGAATAGGATTGGAAGGCCAGCTGTAAAGCGGCAAGAATAAGGGACACAATAGATCTTTTAGGTCGCTGTGTAACACCACCCTTCTCTTTACATACATACATACACGGCCGGTACTCGCCTCGCGTTATTTTCTGTCCAAAATAACGAAGTTGACGATTTTATGCGTTCACAGGGAGTGAAACGCATCCGCTCTCGGAATGAAGTCAGTTTCTATTTACTAATTTTTTCTTAAACAATAACCAATTCTTCGCCTAATAACTTTGATCTCATATTCATTACGGGGTGTTTTTTATTCCAACAACACCCTAATACAGTCTTATGACTAGAGTGGTCAGACGTGTCTGCTTACACGGGCCGCACTCACCTAGCGTTATGCAAAATGTTTAGCCACAGTATATCTTCAAGACAGTAAAATCACTCCCTCCGATTTGTGTGTCTAGTATCTAGTATCAGTGTTAGTCGAGTCTTGATGCGAGATAATACAATTCTCCGTTAATGTTTTCCGCATTGTAAATCTAATATAATGTCGAGCGTAGATCCGTTATCTATTTATAAAGATTATTTTAATTATGCGTATGTTACATCCGTAGTTGTTGAACGGCCTTTTTCGAAATGTAAGCATGTTTTATCATCGTGATGATGAAACAATTAATGCTACAAACTTTTCAGCAATCCTATACCATTTCTGCTACTTAAATTATGTAAGGGGTTTTATATATAATATTTATAGTTAATTAAATAACTAATTTTGCTCTTTCTCGACACTGTACTGTGTACTTGTGTTAAATGTGAATGTCACATATATGAAACTTAGTACTAACTTGGTGCGCAGACCAAAGTTGACCACGCTACTTATAAACAATGAGGTAACCTAGAAGTTATTTATCGAAAAAATTTAAAATTTTGTATTCCAAGATTTTGAACAATTTAATTTTTGTCTTAAAACAAATTATAAGAATGTATTCATTTTTATTTCATAAGATCATAGTAGGTGATGCTCCCAGTTACAATAGCTGATACAAGAAAAGAGAAGTAATAACCGTTCAGAAGTTGGAATTCTCTCTTGTTTATTCAGTGCATTAGTTTTACTCGTATGATTAAACTCTGACTGACTAACTTCAAATTTTTTTCATCTTCATTTAATTTATTATTTAAACAATAATATTCATATAGACTTTAGATATTCAATTTGGAAAAGCCAGCCATTGAAATAATGGACGAAGCCGTGGCATTTTAGTGGGTTTTAATTAAGGCACAACTGCAACATCCTTAATATGCCTAAATATTATTGAATTTCGTCGAAGGTAATTAATGCATAGGATAAACTGGTTAATTCGTTAATTGCTTGTGAACCATTAAAAGGACGGATTCATAGATCATTCCCGAAACGAGTATAATGATGTAATTGCATCAATTTAATTGGATCCAATCCACTACATATGACCAACAAAGCCTCAAACATCAAACAGGGAGAGTGAGCCGATTCGGGCTGTATTTGTGTGATGTGCAATCATGTAATGGTAATAAAGCGAATTAGTGACTTAAATGATCCTTAATGAGTTGTTTTTTTTAATAGTACAGGGTAAATTATTGTTGTGATTCTAGTTAAGAAAATTTATATCTCGTTTTAATTTAAATATTTTTTGTTGTTGGTTCATGGGTTGTATCAAACATGTATCTTCCTACATCGTAATTGAGTGTGGATTTGCTTTTGCATCGAAAGGTATACTTATTCTGTTCTATTCACACACAACTCAATTTCTATGTGGTTTGATGTCTAGACTAGACAACAGTTACGTCGTAATCCCTTACAATGCCGGTAATTTGGGTTGTTGACAATGAGAAGTTATATTTACTTGAATGTCTGGCTGATGACAATAACAACGGCGATGAAGTGGGAGGTAAGTAGTCAAAGACAGGACGAATATAAGAG